>JAGFPH010006825.1:22077-44223 GCA_018207615.1 Philaenus spumarius
TTACATTTATTTCTTACAAGATACATATGAAAAATAAACCAGTTTTATATTTTTTGTCACGTTCTGCTAAGCGGAGGAAAAGTAGTGACAACCCTTAAATTTTAATTTTTTTACTTTCCTTAAAGCTGAAATTTTGTACACTTATTTCTTACAATATACACATAAAAAATAAACCAGTTTTATATTTTGTCACGTTCTGCTAAGGGGTGAAAATGTAATATCAACCCCTAAAACAATAAATATGAATTCTATTAACTCCCCACATATGTAGAGAGCTGAAATTTGGCAAATATTAATTTTAAGTGCTGAATAGTAAAGAAATAATAATATATGAAATTTACATAGTTGCGTCTAATGAATGAAACGGGGGTGACAGTCCTTTTACAATAAAAATAAATTCGTATTCTTCCCAATAAGCTAAAGCGTTAGAGTTAACAGTTTACTTAATCCACGTTTTATTGCAAAAAAGCCAAATATTTTGGGAAATTGTAGCTAACTAGACAATACAGGAATTGATATAATACTCGTATTATATTTAGTTAGCTTCCCTTCTGTATCTAACGTTTAGTTGCAATATCAAAATTAACAATTTCTACCTTGAAATAAATTATTTCATTTATTTGGATAAAATTACTACCAATAAACATTAATTTTGAAGTTTTTGTTTGCAATATCAATGTTAATAAACAGCATATTGCAGTTCAATATTTGACAAAAAAATGTTGAAATAATAATAATATTCAATAAAATACTAAAACTTTTTGAATTAAGACATTATAAAGAATTATTGTAAAATAAAAAAAATATCCTACGACATTCGTATTTATGTTAAATTTGGAAAATATTACTAGGTTTAACATTGGTTTAAAACTTGTTTTGCTAACTAATAACAATAACTTACACTAGGCATATGCAGCTTGGTAGGTAACGAATGAATTTTGATTGACTTATTCAATAATAAATATATTGCTACATAATTTGAAGGTTTTAATAATAATTTAACCCTTTATAAAAAGTTAAGCTTACATAATATTTTAATATGTTATTTAAAATGTTTATCTTTAACCCTTTATTTCATGAATTATTAAAAAAGTTAATATTTCCAAATTTTCTGGAAAAAATGTTATTATTTTATAGCAAGATTAATATTAAAGCCAAAAAATCGGGGGTAGTCCCCCTCCTTTAAAGTTAATGTGGTGTTACTGTGAAACCACTATGCAACTAATACATGGCATAATATTCCGGGGTATAAAGATGAGAACAAATTTGAAATAAGTACTACATGATTTTTTTTCAAATATAACTCGGCTTACGTGTTATTCCCTTCATAATATTAGGATTAGCATCAAAAAAAGTAATCACTTCATTACTTGTTGTACCTTGAATCAGACGACCATCTCCTAATATAGGTTCGTTTAGTAGACAATGATCAATAAAAGAGCCTGGAAATAGACACTTATGGGTCCGCTGTAGTGGCGGCCATCTTGGATTTTTATCCCATAAGAGCAATGTTAAATTTCAAACCATTTATTTCGTTTATTTTTTATCATACAATTGTTTGCAAGGTCTCAATTTAAGCACAGTCACAATACGTATCCGCGTTGCAATTTAGTTTTTTTTAAATGCTTTTGATTTGTTATGTAATTGACATTTTGTAAGTAAAAAGTTTGATTTTTTCCTAACACAATAAAAAATTGATAATGAAAAATAATTTGCAAGCCGGATCCGAAATTTTATGAAGAATATTCAGGTTTTTTTCAACATTCAATTACAAAAGATAGGCTTATAAAATGTTTTGAAATGAGGCAATGTCAAAGCGTTCAGCTGCAAGAAATTGCACTGTTTAGATAGGGATATAGTGAGAAGCGCTTTCGTTTCCGGTTGCTTTCTCGTTTACTGGAGCAGACCCTTAAATACATCTGTAGGGGAATCTACCGAATCATCCAACTGAGGGCAAGATTTTTCTTTAAGTATTTTTACATTTCTCAGTTTGTTTTCCTAAATTCCATCAAGTTTTGTAAACGAAAACTCAGGGTAGTGTTGTCATCGTCGTCATAATCTCTGTCATCATAGTCGTAGTCGTTCTCTTCCCTTTCCTGAACTTCTGCGTTTTACCGATTAAAAAGCCAAATCTTTTTTAATTATAGTAGGATGGATTTATATTGGCTACCAAGTACATGAAATACTAATACGTTTTCTTTTAAATCAGTCTGTCTGTTGTGGTTTTGTATAGGCCTATTGTGCCATATTTGTTCTATATTTTGAATTGCGATACAAAATAATGAGGTGCGTTAATTGTTATTATAATATTTTTGAAATTATTTAAACGAATTATGATCGGTAGCAGTAATGTACTTTCTGTCAGTATGTCTGTCTAGCATAACCAAAATCAATTTATTAAATCTTGGAATTAAACATTGTTCATCAAATTAACGAGTGTTTATATTAAATTAAAAATCACTTAATTGTGTTTTAATGAAATTTAAATTTGTTTAGGGAATAATTTATTTATCTCGAATATATTATGTACGACAAAGTTTTAACTGATTGATCTATCATAATATTTCCCAGACAATTAGGCCTAAATTAATATAAAATTGATATAGTGGTTCTACTCTGTGTAGGACACTAAATGAATTTTTCGTAGGCTTACTTCTCTCCACAAAAAATGGTACCAGCTACATTACTATATTTATAATGTGGCAAGGTTTGAGGCCTTCTGGAAAATTGACTGTAGACCTTGTTATTGTTGGAGATTGAAATTTGGTTGTCCTTTTCCAATTACATTAAAATTTATTTATAAGAGAATTTAAAGTAAAAACAGTTGGTACTTGGTGAAACTCCATAATAACCCCGCACGGGGGGTGCAGCCTAGCTGCACCTACTAAGAGGGGTTTGGCGTCCCTCGCGGTACCCGAGTCTAACAACGCCCAACACATTCAACACATACAATACATCCATCCAATTCCATACACACATACATCAAACAATACATACATTCCTATATTCACTTTCTTTTAAGATTTTGATTGTGCAGAGCCATTGCGCGTTGGGAGTGCTGAACCTGCCAGAGTCTTGACAACCTCTGGTTTGGTAAGGCTGATGTGAGCTTGCTCTGCCGAGACGTATGCGTGGTTTCTGTTCTTGGTCAGGAAGTGTTCGCGGTGTTGAAAAAAGTCGGATTCTTCCTCACAGTAGTTTCGGGTTCCAGACTGATGTCCATCCAGACTGGCAAAAGAGTGCTCGGGATCCTCACGGAACTGGGGGTTCGGAAGTGATCACAATGTGATCTGATGGGCACGCCCTTACCGAGTTCGCCCAATTCCGCCTAACACGATGCGCTGGACAAAAACACTCATGGTAAACAAAACCGTCAAAGATTTAGGAACAAAGAGACCTCATTCAGATTCGTCTGATGAGTCTGTAAACAAAGAACTGTTTAAAAAGACAAAGGAGAGGGCTGCTCAACAACCATCTGAGTTGCCAGCTCCCAAATTTTTAGTTTTTTCGAATGCGGAAAAGGATTCTGATTTATCAAAGGTATCACCCTTTGTAATCAACAAAGCAATTACTGGAACAGCGTGCCCTGTACTTTCCATTAGGAAATTACAGAATGGCACCATTTTAGTGGAAACTAACAGCGAGAAACAAAGTTTGTCGCTGTTAAGGATGACTTCTTTCTATGACAAAGTCAAGGTATCTGTGGAACCTCACAGATCCTTGAATTATTCAAGAGGTGTCATTACCTGTAGAGACTTGATCCCCATTAGTTTGGAGGAATTAAAAAGCGAATTAGCTAGCCAGTCGATCGTTGATGTCACTCTCATAATGCACAATGAAAATAGAGAGAAAAAAGCCACTGCTTCTTTGATTCTTACATTTGGCACACCTACACTGCCAGAGCATATCTATGCTGCTTTTTACCGTCTTTCTGTCAGACCTTACGTCCCAAACCCTCGACGTTGTTTTAAGTGTCAAGGGTTTGGACACGTGAGTTCTACATGTACAAAGCAAGAAACATGCGGTCAATGCGGCAAAAAAGGTCATAATAGTGAGGGCTGCAATGATGACGCCAAGTGTCCCAACTGTGGCGGCGATCATCCTGCACGGTCCTTTAACTGTGAAAAGTTTAAAGAAGAAAAAGCAGTCCTTATTATTATGGCTAAGGAAAAAATATCATTTAACGCCGCCAAAAAATTATATAAAACCTCTAGGCCTACTCTGGAAGGCAAATCATTTGCTGCAGTGGCTTCAAACAAGAGCAGCACTCCATGCGCAAGTTGTGGAGAATTGGCTAAGACTGTCAAAATCTTAACTGACCAAGTTGCTCAGCTAGTCGCTCTGTTCTCTAAAGTGTCTCCTTCCGCTCCCGCTTCCGCTTTAGCTGATTCAAATTCCGTTCTTCCGTCCTCTAGTTTCTCAGTATCACAAGCAGAGATAGAACCATCTATCCCTGCTCTTGATCTGAGAATGAAGACGCAGGAAAAAACCATTATAAAAAAGAAAATTACTCCAGTATCTGGGGTAAAGCAATTTTTAAAGAAATCATATACATGTCCTTCTGTAGTAACAGGAAAAAGTTCTGGACCCGTTCCAGGAAAGAAACCAGTTGCTACCAAAAGCAAAATGGCCAATGTCAAAAGTAGTAAAAAAGAGAAAAAAGGAGGTTCCACTACAAATCCTCCTAAAAACCCGGATCCTTGCCCTTCTCCTCCATCAACATCTTCCAAGACGTGTGAGGGTAATATGGAAGTGGACAAGGACACACAACCTAAAAACCATTCTGTCACTACAGGACAGGAAAAGGAAAAGGGTGAAAAGGGACCATGTCCCTTCTAATATTTATTTATTTAATTTGAATGAATTTCTATATTTATTTCAATTTATAATGTGAACTGCTGAAATACATTTATTCATTAACTATCTATGTCCACGATCCCAAATATGAATGTGGTTCAGTGGAATTTAAATGGTGTTAGAAGTCACATGGAAGATCTGAAAGTTCTTGTGCGGGACACGTCTCCTCTATTCGTTTGTCTCCAGGAGACACATCTCCATAATACCCATTCTGTACATTTTAGAGGGTATTCCGTCTTCAGGTCAGATTTTGTTACAGAGGAGAGAGCAAGAGGTGGTGTAGCCATACTTGCTCACAACTCTGTGGATAGTGTTTCCGTAAATCTGGATACACCATTACAAGCAGTAGCAATTCGAGTCGTTGTTCCCATAAAACTAACGATATGCAGCCTATACCTGCCACCAAGTTATACCGTCCAACCAAACGACTTGATAGATTTAATATATCAATTACCTGCTCCGATTCTGTTGCTTGGTGATTTCAATGCACATCACTATTCGTGGGGATCCTCAACCTGCAGCTCAAGGGGTATGCGCGTAGAGAGGATACGATCCGATTTAGATCTGTTTTTACTTAATGACGGATCGTTAACACACTTAGCAGCTTCGACAGGAGGTTGGACGATCGTAGACTTGTCATTTTGTAGTCCTTCGCTAGCTACAAGATTTGAGTGGACAGTGATGTCAGAATTGTATGGCAGCGACCATGCTCCTATAAAAATTTCCTTTAACGACTCCTCTTTTCTGAACCACCGAACACCTCGATGGATAATAAACAAAGCCTTATGGAATAATTTTACAAATCAATTTGCATTACCGGAATATAATCAACATATTTCTATAAATGAAACAGTTGATATGTTTACAGATTCCATTATTTCAGCAGCAGAAAATAACATTCCAAAAACACGACCAAAACGTCCACCAGTTCCTTGGTGGAACGACAAATGTAAAGAAGCTTTGCGCTTACGAAGAAAAGCATTAAGGACTTTTAATCGAATGCCGACAGGAGAAAATCTGGAAAATTATAAAATCTTCCGTGCCAAAGCTCGCAGAGTATTCAGGCAGAGAAGGAAAGATTCTTGGACCCTATATATCGGTACAATAACCAGAACGACTGTACAATAACCACGACATCAACAGTGTGGAAGAAGTTACGTTCTGTGTGTGGCCATGTTTCCTCTGCTCCTTTGGTTGGACTGATGCAGCAGGATGGGATATTGACTACAGTCAGCCATAAAATTGTAAGCATTTTGGGCTCATGCTTTTCTAGGTTCTCTTCAACAGCTAGGTATAATGATAGTTTTCGTATGTATAAAACCGCTCAAGAGGCCATGCCATTCACTATCGGCATATCGCAGGATTCTCCGTTAAATGACCCATTTACAATGGATGAATTAGAATCTGCCTTATTGTCGGCTACGGATTCAGCTCCTGGACCCGATAATATCGTATATTCTATGATTAAACACATTCCAGAGTCGGGTAGGGCAGCTCTTCTCCAAATATACAATCGTATATGGAATGAGCATATCTTTCCTGATTCTTGGTTGGAGGCCATAGTAATTCCATTATTAAAACCAGGTAAAAACAAAACTGATCCAAGTAGTTATCGTCCTATCTCTCTCACCAGCGTTCTATGTAAACTGGTGGAGAAGATGGTCAATCGGCGACTTGTATGGTACCTTGAAAGTAACCAACTGATCTGTAAAGAACAGTGTGGTTTCCGACAGGGAAGATCATCTATCGATCAACTGGTTTTGTTAGAGTCGGCCATTCAAAATGCCTTTCTTCTTCGGCAGACACTTGTTGCGGTGTTTTTCGATCTTGAAAAGGCATATGATACGGCTTGGAGAAGAGGAATTCTAAATACATTACAATCTTGGGGTATTCATGGGAGAATCCTAGAATTTATTAAAAATTTCCTGTCTAATCGATATTTTAGGGTGCGTCTTGGATCCACCTTATCAGATCTTATTTAGAGAATGGTGTCCCTCAAGGCAGCGTACTTAGCGTCACATTATTTGCAGTTGCTATTAATAGCATCACTGCTAATGTCCGATTACCTATCCACTGTTCTCTTTTTGTTGATGATTTTGCCATCTACGTGGCAACCAGAAACACGGCAACCGCAGAAAGAACATTGCAATTAAGGATCAACAAATTACAAACATGGTCCAATCAGACAGGATTTAAGTTTTCCGCTGCTAAAACTAGATGCATAGCTTTTACTAGTCGCAGACAACATTTTAGTCCCATTTTATACCTAAACGGAACTCAACTTCACTCCGATAACACTGTCACATTTCTAGGTCTTATATTCGACCATAGACTCTCTTGGAACTCGCATGTGACAAATTTAAAATCACGCTGCATCAAGATCTTAGATATGATACGGGTTTTAAGCGGTTCTCATTGGGGAGCCGATAGAACCTGCATGCTGCGTTTTTACCGAGCTCTTATTCGATCACGAATTGACTATGGGTCCATAGTCTATTCGTCAGCTAGGTTATCGGTTCTTAAAAAGATTGATTCCGTTCATAACACTGCTCTCCGTCTAGCATTAGGAGCTTTTCGTTCTAGTCCCATTAGTAGTCTGCTTGTTGAAACGGGTGAGCCATCGCTCACGTGACGCAGACAACAGCTACAACTGTCATACATGTGTAATTTGCGCTCCAAACCTTTGCACCCTTCATATCATATCGTATTTAACAATCCATTATTTGCACAGTACGAATTCCGTAAACAATCCACTGCTCCCTTTGGGATCAGAACCATCCGTATCCTTAATAATCTGGGGGAAGCACTACCTCCTATATACGAAAATACACCATGTTTTGTCGCTCCATGGTCGATTAGAAAACCTCATGTCGATCTCTCATTGTCTAGGTATCTAAAACAAACAACACTTGATGTTGTTTACCGTCAGGAATTTATATCCATATGCAAACGTTACCCATCAAGTCATATTATTTTTACTGATGGTTCCAAACTGGACAATAGAGTCGGATGCGCATTTGTTCTGTCAGGAAACAGCTTTATTTGTGGATTACCATCTTCCTCTTCCGTATATACAGCAGAACGTTTTGCAATACTCAAGGCACTCAATATTGTTCTACCAACACCGGAGCACCTTCTTATATGTTCAGACTCAAGAAGTGCACTTGAGTCCATTCAAAATATGTACTCTCCTAACTCTTTGGTCAAAGATCTGTGCTCCACGCATAGACTTTGGCTACGAGGCGTGGGAGTGTCGTTTTGCTGGGTTCCGGGTCACGCCGGTATACATGGAAACACTAAAGCAGACCTAGCTGCTAAGGAAGCCACTTTCTTACAGCCTAGCGTGAATAGAGTAATGTCGTCCGACTTTATGTCCTCTTTAAAACAAAACCTGTTTAGACAGTGGGAAGAAGAGTGGGTAGCAGTACAAGGAAATAAACTCCGCCAAATTAAAGATACCGTTCGGCCATGGATATCGTCAAACCGCCAAAGCCGTCGAGAGGAAGTGGTGGTTTCTCGCCTACGCATTGGCCACTCTGGGTTAACTCATGGGTTTCTGATGCGTCGGGGGGATCCGCCGCTTTGTCCTTACTGCTTAAACCTTCTTTCTATTAAACATATACTTGTAGATTGTGAAAAGCTGAAATATGTTCGGAAGAGGTTTTGCCTACCAAATTGCATTCAGAGGATGCTGGGTGATGACTCCCAAACTATTAATATGGTGTTAGCATTCCTCCATCGGTTGAATGTAATTGGAAAAATTTAAAAACAATATACATTTACTTACGAAATTTAAATACCATGTTTAGATTTATTACTTGTTATTTTAATTAGAGTTTTATTCATTGTTATGTAACAGGGCCCTTTACAGCCCTGTGAAAAGTTGTTATTATGTAACTATTGTTGCTATCGTTGTTATTGTATCGTGTAGTGTCTGTAGTGTGTGTAAATAAAAGTTTAATTTTATACCTGTGCGTGTGATAGTATGAGCATTATACAAATGCTCTTAGTTATCCAGGCGATGATAACCACCTAGGTTTTTCGCCTTTAAAAACCAAAAAAAAAAAAAAAAAAAAAACCATAATAGGGATAGAAATAACCACTTGGTAAAATTTCACAATTATAATTTATTACTGAGCAACATATGTTTCACCGTTAGGCATCATCAGGCTACTAAATTGAAATACAGCAAGTATCTTAAAACTAACATACAAACAAAAATAGAAGGAGTGACAATGGAAATTTGAAAGTATAATAGATTAACTTTAGATAATTCGTATTAATAGTGTTCATTTCTGGACTTAATTTTAAAACAAAAAGGGAAGGAGAAGTAGGCCTACTCTGATTTTTGTAATATAGCACGGACTGTTAAGACGAATTCCCGGTCTGTAAGACAAACCGGACGAAACTAAAGTGTAGGCCTAACATATTTACTTAATATTTTATCGCATATTGTGTGGTTTCCTTACGGAATCATTAATTAACTGAACTAGGCAATGATAACCGCTAAGGTTTTCGCCTTTAATAATAAGTACCTGGGCGGTGTCGTGCCATCTCGTCCAAGTGCCATCTCGTCCAAGTGCCATATCGTCCACATTCCACGAACGTAGGGCGGGGGGTTAATTCTCTACCTGCCAACTAGTGCCATCTCGTCCAAAAACTTATGCTATTGTTTACTTGATAGGTCTACAAAAAATATTGGAACGTTTAATTCTTTTTATTAAGGGTCTTCTATACTTTGCGTAAAATAGCAAGGTATTAGTTTACTTTAGCGTGTCAATCGAAACTACTATAAATACACAAAACCTAACTTTTTTCTTTATAAATGTAGTATTTATACACTTCGTAGAAACGAACAGTTTAGTCAACTCAACTACAAAGTTGTACATACGTTTTTAAAGTACAGACGTAAGTTACTGTTATCGGCCAGGTTAGGTAAAAAGTAAACATACTGTGACTAAATACTGTAGGTTAGAACCTTTTAGGTTTTATTTTTTTTTTTAATATATAAAGTGATACTAACGAAATATAATCATACTGTTATCGGCCAGATTAAGTAAAAAGCAAACATACTGTGACTACATACTATAGATTCGAACCTTTTAGATCATTTTTAAATTTTGATTATATAATGTGATTTATATACTCGTACGATTTACACACCGCCTCACAATTTCTCCTCACTTCTTTTAATTTTTCTTCGTAGACCGGAAACCGTTATATAAAAGACTAGGTTGGCTTCTTATGGTGGTCGAAAATTCCATATTCCTACAGATGTTTACACCTACCGATCAAGCATACAAATGAGGTTTAAAATGGCAGTGTCCACATGTAAACAAAGGGGTGGGAGAGGGGTGAGGGTGCTAGGCGAGGGCGCACAACCAAAGGCTACCTGCGTTGCGTTCCTCAACCCTTGTCAAGTTTTCACGTGGACGAGATGGCACTAATTAGTATGTTTATTCAACTGTAAAACTGAGCTGGACGAGATGGCACTCCTTTCTAGGAAATTGGATGTTGGACGAGATGGCACTTGGACGAGATGGCACTACACTGGGTGACCGAGCATCGCTCAGTATTTTTTTTTGTAAACTGGAGAAAAGGTTTTCGGAACGGTTAATAACAGCACAAAAATAATATTTTAGTTACGTTTGGTGTTTGAATAAAGAAATAAGTTGAAAATTGTACCACCTGATTCATTGTTAATGCTTTATGTTTGTTAAATGGTATATAAACATCTGGAGCTAAAATTAACAGATTAACATCGAAACATCTGGATTGTATGTATAATGTATCTATTCGCGTACTTAGTGACTTTAAAGGTGGTATATAAAAGAAGTTCAGAGTTTAAATAGGCGAAAAGAGCTACTTAGCGCATTTTTGCGAACATAAGATCTAGCGCATTCGATTACTGACGTCGAAAAACCCCTGTATGCAAAATTTCATCCAAATCGTTAGAGCCGTTAGCGAGATCCCCGAAATAAATTTATATACAAGAATGCTTGTTTAATAAGATCGGACAAAAACAAAATTATCTGAACTATTACATAGTTTATTAATATTAAGTTGTGATTTTGTCTGGGTCAATTCTTTAAAAAATGATTTTTATTTTGAGAAATTTAAGACGTTTGATGGAAAAATCTAATTTATCCAAGAATCATACCAAGAATTTCTTTGAACATATGTATACATACATTTACCTAATATATATGAGTATCGAGTTTGGTTAATATTGAGTAACTGTTTTGTTTAGGAAAAGTCTTAAAAACACTTGCTGTTCTACTGGAGTTTGTTTAATGAATATTAAAACCTAATTGTTTGATCACGTAAAAGAATTGTTTAACATTTTTGATATTACATAGACTTAAGTTTAGGTATACTCATTTTAAATTTGCTTGTTTCACGGTTGTTATATAAGGTACCTAATTAATTAGGTTTGGTAATAATATTACAGTATTTTATTACTTAGTTATGGAAATGATTGCAGATTAAATATTCACTATTTGTAATTAGGATAAATATTTATATTTAAAATGCCTCTGTGAGCAATTTTGAAGGAAAAATACAATGACCATGGTAAAGCCATCGGTGATTTTAGAAGCACAGGCGTTAGGCTAGCAGTTTTTGTCGTCAAATCTGAAATACATGGAAATAATGGGAATTTTCATTGTTATTTTGAAACTCAAAGCTTCTTATACTGGATTATTATTATTATTTTCAATTATTTTCTTTTTATACTGGATTTTCCAATAATAATAATACACCATTATATTTTGTAAACATAAATGATGTCGGATGATCGATATACCATTATGTATTTTCAATGAACATTTAATTTCTTTTACTTGCTCATTTCGATATTTATTTATTTCTTTGTTGTTGTTGGACAGTCTGCTAAAAGATAACGAAACCGACAGGTATTAACTTATTTTTAATTACACAAACAACGTTTTCCGAATATTTTTGTTTGTTTGGAGAAACACATCTTAGGAAACATAACTTTCTTGGAATCACCAGAATGCGACAAGACTTGAATTCCCTGTCCCAAAAGTTTAAGAGACCTAACCCCCAAAGGGAAAACTTGGCAACAGTGTAAACAGAGAAATGTATACATTACCTCTTTCGCATTTCTTAAGGGAACATGAGAGGATGTTTTCTTTGAATTACATTTTAGATGTAAGTATCACGAAATGGAATAGGCTATGAAAACCTTTCGTTTCCCCTCGGGAAATAAGTAATTACAACTTGAAAAAACTGAGAAAAGAGTTTGTATTTTTTGGTAATAATACATAGGTCCTCTTAAAGGATAACCCTTAGGTTTAGGACATTGCTATTGATTTCTTCTTCTTAACTAATTCGTATTGAAAGTATAGCTGTTATTTGTCTTTATCTGATGTGAGATCAATTAATTATTGGAGATAATTAAAATTAAATAAATATACAGTTGTGAGAAAATTTTATAAAACAGCAAACGTTTAGTAATGTATGTAACTAGTAGTTCTGTGAATAGTAGACCTCGCTCGTTGAAACAAATGTGGTTTTGGGCATAGGTTAAAAATAGTGTGTCAGTAAGGAAGTAAGCACAAAGTTTAGCAAGTGAAACATTATTTACAATTCCCGCGATATTGGATTTCTAGTTTCCTTTTTTTCTTGAGTTTTAACTGCTAAAGATTTTCTTTTAGAGGCATTGTGTTTTATTTAGGTTAATAATGCGTAAGATAGCTAAAAATATCGCCTTATAGAGGGACAACATACAATTAAATATTTACATACTTAAATAACTCAAACTTAACAATGTATCATAAGTTAACTTAAGTTCCATATCCTATTCCAATATTTGAAATAATGAAAACAAACGATGTTAAAACGTCGTGATAGTGTAAAACGTCAACCCATGTAGCAACACTTTCCACGGTGTCCTACTGTCATTTTTTGTATGTCCTTTATCGCCGCGAGGTTTCATTTGATTCATCTCATTTTTTAATTCAAGTAAAGCTAAGTCAAATACTTTTATGAAGTTTACAATTATAATTTACAGGTATACAGTTCAATTCTTTGATTTATCCTCTACAATTTCTTATAATAATTTGTCATTTTTGGGCAAATGATATATTCTAAATTACTATCCAAAACAGGCCTAGTTTTGTTAGCAGTCTTGTAGTAGGAACATAAAAACTGGTGTATAAGAAATTTGAAATTGATAAATAATTTTATACAATTCTATTTAGAACTAAATTACGAAACTTTTTTACATTTATGAAAAAAATTACAATAATTTTTACTACTTTTTATGTAGGCCTAAAGTTAAACATTTTCCTTTCGTTACTGAACGTGATTGTTTCATGAGCTAATAACTTTCTTAATTTTACTTCAATCATTTTTTTTACTGGCATATATGAATTCTTTAAACCTTTATCTACAAAAAAGCTATGGAACACTTTTGAATTTGTTTAGAATAAACGTAAAAAACGGTTGAAATACAAAAACTTGGACGATTTTTAACAAATTCGAAGTTTACGGCCATTTTGTGAGCTTACCGTTAGAGATACGGAATAAAATCAAGAATACAATTTTGTTGAAAATTTAACTTTCTTTTAGCAAAATGTTATTAGTTTTAAAATTCGACTTACGGTTAAGCCACAAATTGGCTTTGGAAAAAACTTACACTGAGAGAAACGGTCCGGCCGCCATTTTTATTTTATTTAAGGGGTTAAAAATTAAAAATGGAAAAAAACCGTATATATACATGGCTCGGCCTAGGAATAAGGAACATTCATGCAAAAAATCATCAAAATCGGTCAAGGCGTTTGGCCGTAATCGTGAGACAGACACACAGACGAAATGCCGAACGGTCGAGTTAAAGCGGAGACCTCGCTTACGCTCGGTCAACAAACGATTAATAGTACGGTGATTAAAACAATTTAGGTAATTATTGAAAGTGCTTTTGTAAAATGTTTACTTTTATGTCGTAGACTTTATGTCGTTTGTGATCCATAATAATTTAAAATAATTAAGTTGATGTGTTTTAGGATTTCAACCAACTACTTGGGAAAATGGTCTACTCACGAAGGCTGCCTTCGTGAAAGAAATATATGAATATAATTTGTTTGCACCTCAGCCTCTATCTCCGGCTCACACGCTGATTAGTTCCGCTAGCGGCGGAAACTCCGCTTTGCGAGTTTGCACTTCGATCTTGCTGCCTCGGATTATGGAACAAACTCCGATCAGAAGCAGTCCCCACATATATTTTAATTGGTTACTATTATGGTATTTTACGATTTGATCGAACCTATATAGGACGTGTAAAAATAAAATTGTGCAGAAGAATCACCTATATTATTTTTTTAGATAAACCTCCAAAAATGTTTCATTCTACTAAAAAATACCAAATTTATTTTGCTAACGAACTCTTCCGAGTGACTTAGACAACCTACAAATTTGGACCAAATGCGGCCGTTAGAGCGCGACTACACACACACATATATATAAAGGTTTCAATGACGCCTAAACCTGTTCTGGAGACCATGATCGGTGTTCATTGGCTTTTCCCGACTTCAGACCTCACCATAAGAGTCACTGCAATGCTCATCTTTCCTATGAAAATTCACTAAAACGAATTTGTACATGAGACCGATCTTGGTCAGGTAATACTCAAATGACTTAAATTAATCATAACCAACTATTCGCTGAAAAATTATATCGCACTTTGCACCTCTGAAGTTGTAGATATTAAAATTATTATCTATTTTCAAAGTAGTAATGTTTTTTTAGAAAATATTTTCCTGTAAATTCGCCATTTTACAACCTCCTCATTTGCAAGGTCTATGAAGGCGAAAGATTCTACTACAAATTAATAACGTCTTATTTTCTATTCATTCGAATAATTAACTTAACTTTCAACAATGGACTAACTTCATCGTTGCAAAGAAACAATATAAATCAAAGAATGTCTAATTGTTCGAAAAATGTTTTTTTAATGTGTTTCGAAAGTTGAATTGAGAAAGGGTCTATTGTTGATTGCCTTTGTACAAAACTGGGGCTTCCATTGTTGTGAAAAGACTTTACGTATTGATAAATAAAACTTTTCCGTTTCGAAAACTGCAAGAAATTTATATTCAGTCATCATATTTTCCATTAAAAAACTGAAAAGTACGTTACAACTTTAATTGCAGCTTTATATCTCGAATGCTGTTTTGTTAGAACTGTTTGCTTTTTGTAAAAGTGCAGAGTGCAATCATTCTTTTCTAACACAAGGGTGTGCAATATTAACTGACCCGAAACAGCAGGCGGAGTTTTTCTGGCTGATTAATAGACAGGGGCGGCCCTAGGAGTTGTAGCTTATTTTGTAAATCAATTTCCGGGGGAGTCTTCGGGGTTTGGAGTATCTCCCTGGTAAAGGGGGGGGGGGGGGAAGGGGGGATTCCGGGGTCGGGAAATAAAAAAATGTATTGCACAAAAACAAGTTTTTATCCTATCGGAAATTTAATTTAAGATTTATAATTACGAACTTTATGTGGAACAGTTGCCAATAGTATAAAATAAATTGTATGAATTTTGAAAAATAAAATATACTTTTGAGTTGTGTTTGGCAAACAATTGTCAACTCCATAATAGGGATAGAAATAATCAAATGGTAAAATTTCACAATTATAATTTATTTATCTGACCAACATATGTTTCACCGTTAGGCATCATCATGCTACCAAATTAAAACACAGCAAGTATCTTAAAACTAACATACAAACAAAAGTAGAAGGAGTGGGAGTGACAATGGAACTGACCAGGATGGGCATATGGAATGTGGTAAACAAAGCAGGGCCAAGGTGGGGTTACATAATGGGTTTTAACAAGGGGGATGAATTGAGACAAATTTGGTCATTTAAGTTAAAAGTATGATTTTTTTAAATCAGATCTATTTATTTCCAGACATTCTGTTTTAACATGTTAGTTTTAAGATACTTGCTGTATTTCATTTTAGAAGCCTGATGATGATTAATGGTGAAACATATGTTGCTCATTAATAAATTATAATTGTGAAATTTTACCATTTGGTTATTTCTATCCCTATTATGGAGTTTCACCAAGTACCAACTGTTTTTACCTTAAAACACTATTAAGACAAGTTTTGTATCAGCCATTTAAACTGTTCAAAAACACACCTGATTAGTCATTGTGAGATATTTTCTTTACTTACTCTTGGATTAAATCGCTTAAAGTCCTAGTATTGAAAATATTTTAAATGATTTGGAATTCATAATGTGAGTTTGTTTTGTAAAGTAAAAACAACAACTTTGTCTCAAAGATATTATTTATTATGGAGATCGTATTTATTATAAGTTTTTACAATGCTTACTTTCAAACCACTACTTTTGTAAACCATTACTCGAGTGAAATGATAAGTAATCATTCACATTCAAAAACAAGTTTAAATTCAAATATACTGTAAATAGCTACAGGTTAAGTTATTTCGAATATTACTGGATGCTATAAGGACATATTTTTGTGATAATTTATATAAATAAAATAATATTCATAAAAAAGCAACACAACTTTTATTAATAATAATAGGCCCTACTAAAAAAATGTGTAATTTGTACGATTATAACAATAATAAAATACAAGTTAAATTTAAATTAATTCTACTCAGCAACAATTAGGCCAACTTCCCTTATTAATTTATTTATTTCATGTCATATGTCATGGTTACATTTCATTCCCACCCACCCTTACTGAACTAGTGGATTAAGAACTTCGTTCCTTTCTTTATTATTACTCTTTAAATCGTTACATTTTAGTCGTTACATCCCATTTCATTCCGATTCCACCGCTACCGGTCGACTGCGAAAGGACTTAACCTTTCTTCATCTCGTCCTTTCATTGGATTAGATCTTTCTCTTTTATCTTTCCTATCTGGTCTCTCTTGGCCAACTTTTTTCCGATCCCGAAGCTATTAGAGTATTCGATGGTTAGGGGTCCTTCGATTTACATTCTACTCTTCTTTTCTTATAAGCCGTAACCATTACTTCGAGGGTTAGTAGCGATTACTTTGTGTTTCTGCTAAGTAACTTATACAAAATACCGATTACATTACTTTCGACTCACCACTACTCGACGCCATTTCAGTCGGCATGGAGGAGTGGTCCAGTGATTGTCGTTGAGACGTATTTTAAAAGTGGTGATTCTATTGTTGGGACACAAAGTCAGTTTCGCAGGCATTTTCCCGAGGGTCGTAAAGGAAACATTCCATCCTGTAACACAACCAAACTGTGGGTGAATAACTTGAGATAAACTGGTTCAACCTTAAAATGTAGCCCTACAGGCCGTCCAAGGTCAGTCAGAACAGCGCACAATGCTAACTAAAATAGCCCGCATCGATAGGCGCGAAGACAAGCTGCTGCCCTTCAAATGTCTGCCGAGCACAGTGAGACACATACTGACATCTACACTTTCATCCATAAAATATTGCAGTTGTCCAACAACTTAAGCCTCATGATTACTCTAATCGTCAGACATTTTCAGATCGAAAGATTGAGTTTATGGATGATGGCCAAATTCGTGTAGTGAGTGATGAGGCTCATTTTCATCTTAATCGGTATGTGAATAAAAAAATTTGGTCGGACTCAAACCCACACGAACGCCCTCTAATCAGCAGCACACAAACTACGGTGAGAGAAAACTTTTTATTTTAAAAAGTTTAAAATACCATGCTATTTCTAAATTTTATTTCTTGGTACCTTTATTTTGGGCTGGCCGTGTAGTCAACGGGTACAGGGGTTTTCAAAAATAATACTGCAAACGTAAGGGTTTTTAAATAGCTGCATGGTAATTAAATAGAAATGTGATCTCCTTTGGTGACACTCTGCCCAGGTGTGATGTATAATAACTCCGGATAACAATCCCATTGCTTCTTGCAACGTTATAGGTCGGTAAGTTATGAGCACATAAACTCAGTTTCATATTTATCTCCACTTAAGGAAAAATCCAAATTATCCAATGTCAATTATTATTATGTCAAATTTGGTGAATTTGTTTTGGGCAAAACAAGTATATAATTTGAAACATAGTTTATTTCAGTTATTAGGCAAATTAAAATTACTTAAAAGAAGTAAAACATATTCCAAAATTCAAACAAACATAATTTTCAAGATTGCTATAGGAAACTTACCCATAGATTTTCAAATGCTTAAATCAAAGTCATGAAAATATAATGCTACGTTTCGTACTATAGCCTAGGCAGCAGGGCGTTAAAAATGAAGTTACCTTACAAAATGCGGAAGAGATGAAACTTGGTAATATAGTACATTTCGACATCCTAAAAAACATACTAAGTTTGCGACCCCCCCCCCCTTTAAGCTTACGCCGCCATCTTGGAAAACGGTGGCCAAATTCTGTTTTTTACAAATAAAAATTATAGTGAATTGAATTCTCTAAAACTTTTGTTTCAAACATTTTTTTGTTAAATAAATAGTTTTAGAGTTAAGTGCCATCTTATGTGTTGTGTATCTATAAAAACTGCCTTATTATCACCTGAAATTGAATTTATTATACATTTTTTGTATTATTATTATTGTTATTAATGTTTTTAAATAATAATAGTAATTTCTAAGTAAGACATTTATGTTATGATTTATTTTTGTTTTTTGCCTTACTGGACTGGATATATTTACATAAATACCTTAATTCCTTGTACTGCTGGCAGTCCTGTTTTGATCACTTTCTGTACGGTGACGTACGTTTCGCCTATTTTTTCAGGCATTTTCAAACCGTTTATAAACAAAATTTAAAAAATGATTTGCATTTGTTTAATGCGCGTCAAAAAACTATAAATTATACACAAACACTCCACAAACATTAACACAAAAATACAAACACACGTAATGGGACATGAATATGCCGATGCAGTTTATTTTAAAATAGCAACTCGCACACGTGCACCCCTGCCCGTCCTTGTCTCAGTACTGATTTTTTCTCTGTAGTTTTATTAATTTTGGAGATTAAAGTGGTACACGCCACCTCTAATCATCCCCACAACCAGAAAATGTCAGCATACAATAGTTTCATACATGGAGCAATCAATATACCAATGAACAAAGCAGATTTCGATCAAGAAATTAACATAATAAAACAGATAGCAATTTCAAATGGTTACGAACACACAATAATAGATCGACTTATAGCAAAAAAGGGGGGAAAACACCAAATAATAAAAGAAAAACCAAAATATATAGTATTGACTACCATGGGTTACTTGACAACATTGCAAACAGAATATTTCATAAACAAGGTTATAAACTGGCTTTTAAAACAAAAAACAACTTGGATAAAGCAATCAAACCAAAACATAAAGAGGATTATCCTTACAACGCTAGTGGAATATACAACATCTTTTGTGACAACTGCGAAAAACATTATATAGGTCAAACAGGAAGATCATTCAAAACTCGTTTCAAAGAGCACATTCCCAACCATAATCTTAACCCAAACCAATAAAAATTTGCTGAACATTTAATAAACACCGGTCATACTTACACCAATATACAAAATAATTTGCGAATTATAAATAAATGCTCCAAAGGACCAACCATGAACGTAATTGAAGAATTTAGAAAGCAACTATTTTAGACTCAAACTCTTTGTTAAACGAGAAGATACATTTCCAATCTAATGCTTTGTTTGACAGTATTATCAGAGCCGAACCCCTTCAATCTCCAAAATAAATAAAACTACAGAGAAAAAATCAGTACTGAGACAAGGACGGGCCGGGGTGCACGTGTGCGAGTTGCTGTTTTAAAATAAACTACATCGGCATATTCTTACCCCTTTACGTGTGTTTGTGTTTTTGTGTTAATGTTTGTGTATAATTTATAGTTTTTTGACATTAAACAAATGCAAATCATTTAAAAAATTTGTTTATAAACGGTTTGAAAATGCCTGAAAAAATAGGCGAAACGTACGTCACCGTATAGAAAGTGATCAAAACAGGACTGCGAGCAGTATAAGGAATTAAGGTATTTATGTTAATTTACATTCTTACAATTGTTTACACACTTCTTATTGTAATCATTTATTTTAATAATTTATTATTATTATTCTTCACTGTACACGTTTCGAAAAATGAAAGTTATGAAGTGAATAATTTACGCGCGTGTAGATGGTGTGTTACTGCTGCATAGAGTAGTGCAGCATCGAAATGAGCCTTTCAAGGGCAGCACGTGCAAAGACACTATGGGTCGAACGCGATAATTGTATTTGGTGGATACAAAACCGATGCAGGGAGTAAAAGAACAAAAAGTGCAGAACGACTTCTGAGATCAAGAAAGCAATCTTCCGCGAATGTTTCCTTTCATGAATCCATGATTTGGACGTACACACAAGCAAGATTTTTAGCCAACGAAAACCACAAGAATCGCCTTATTTCCATGCTCAAAAACAAATTGCACGAACCAAATTTCATTGTTCATCAAGCGACAGAAGATGATGACACTCTCATCGTAAGGACAGCGGTCAGTCTTCATATTTTAATTTAGTTTTTACTGTAGGAGAAGACATCGATCTTTTTGTTCTTTTAGTAGCACTAGACAAAGATCACTCAAATCTTTTTTTTCTGAAACCAGGCAAAGGAAAAACTGCAGAACAAGTTTACTTTCCACCAAGTTTACTGCAGAGCAAGTTTACTTTCCACCAAGTTTAGGAAATTATTAATTGAATCAAAATAAAAAAAAAACACATTTTCAATTTTAATACTCGCCTTTTTCAGAAAATATTTAGAAATTAACAATACTTTGACTCAACGACGACAAGGAAATGGAAACAAAAGAATTTCAGATGTTACAAACTTAAAGTTTGACATACTAAGTTATAAAAACTTTTTCTCTGCATTATAGTTGGTTTTGTTCGTCGAAATTTACAAAAGGTGGAGAATAGTTTCATTGTCGAACTAACTGAATAAATTATAAAGCTTTCACAGCTTTATTACATCAAAGAAACTCATTGCAAGTTCAATAGGCTCATTTATAATATTTATCAACTCCTTCAGGGTTTCTACAACATTGATTCCGAACTTAACCGTTTGACGTTATCATGAAATTAGAACTGTTTCATAATTGTTTAAGATATTGTACACAATTCATAATAAAGTAAAGTGGTTTTATAATTTGTTTTTATCCAGTAGCAGTAACTGATTCCGATCTGGTCAATTGTGTTTTGTGCATTTACAAAACAATGTCACCGTTCTTAAACACACTTATCTCAGTTTTGATCTGAAAACCAAAATAGTGGCATAAACATCTTAAGATTTTTTTCATGCGGTATAGGTATAAATATAATAATTCGATCATGCAGCTGCACCGCTGACGTGAGTTGAGCGAATTTACAAAATTAAGTTTATATGTTTTATGATTCCAAAAAACTAGTATCTGGGCGACCGAGCATTACTCGGTATTTTTAAATTTTCTAAAATCGGGAAGTTATTGGTTTCACCCCGTTTTTCGAAAATCAAGTATTCATCAGAGCTCGACGTTTTGAGGTCCTAGGAATCTTCCCTGACCACTCCCGAGAGGGTGTCACCCTGTCTGTGTGTGTGTGTGTGTGTGTGTGTGTGTGTGTGTGTATGTAAGTATGTGACCCGCTTATAACTTTTAAACGGCTTAACCGATTGGATCCTACCAGACGGCGTTCTAAAGAGTTCCATCAAACTTAGATTTTCTGAAAATTTCAACAATTCGGACCGGTAGGTTCTGAGAAATTTCGAAAAAACTAAGAAATAAAATTTTTTCAAATCAGGTTTTTTTGGAATAACTTTTAAACGGCTTTACCGATCAATTCCAAAATCTAATCAGCTTTTAACCTTGAAAAGCGACGTCGATCGCTACCAGTCCGGTCAAAATCGGTTAATTCGTTCGTGAGATATCGTGAACGAAAGAAAATTAAAAAAGTGTTTTTTCTCAATTTCTCAGAAATTTTTCATCAGAAAAATTTTTGTTGTCGATTCTTTCAATGGACTCAAAAAACTGCATCGATTGCCGCAAATCGCATAAAAATCGGTTGATTCATTCGCGAGATATCGTGAACGAAAGAAAATAAAAAAAGTGTTTTTCCTCAATTTTTCCGAAACTTTTCATCTGAAAATTTTTTGTTGTTGATTCTTTCAATGGACTTAAAAAACTGCATCGATTGCCGCAAATCGCATAAAAATCGGTTGATTCATTCAAAGTTATGGCAGTTCAAAGTTTCCAAAAATAGTGTTTGTTGTAATTAAACTTAGCGGGAAGTTACATGGATGGCCTTTAGGGT
>JAGFPH010006825.1:46393-66761 GCA_018207615.1 Philaenus spumarius
GGGGGGGGGGGGGTAGTTTTCCGGGGGGTAGTATTCCGCATCCCCAAATAAACGTGTCTACCAAATCGTACGCAAAATGCGGCTGTTAGAGTGCGAACACACAAATGCACACGCACAAATATTTATATTTACAATTTTCCGTGACCCCAAACCGTGTTCTGTGGACCATGATCGGTTCTCATTGACCACTTCCGACCTTAGTGTTTATCATAAAAGTCTCACCACTCACCGCAACAGGTCATCTTTTCTATGGAAATTCGCTAAAAGTTATTTAAAAACGTTAAAACGTTAGGGAAGAATTCCTTCTCATTAGGAAATTGATTGGGAGTTAAAAGTTAAAAAAAAGGGAAATAGTGATTTTATAATTAAAAAATAATTTAAGCTATTTTAAAGTCAATAGTTTATGTTAGTTTTGTTGTGGTTTTATATCAAATACCACCGGCAGGCTATCATAGGCTGAAATTAACTTTTTTTCAACCAGCCAAACTTCCATGGTCTTCACACAAATTCGAACCGGGGAATTTGAGATTCCGAGTCAGGAACGCTGCCCAACAGTTACAAGGCCACTTATTATTATTATTATTATATAGGGGGTTTATGTGATCCACCACCGGGACCCACTGCACCTAAACCATGAGGTCCTCTGTGCCCCATGTCCAGGCAGTAGTTCACATCAAACCCGCCCTTTTTGCGAACCGAAGAAGTCCGTGGGGGCCTTCCTCTCGTATATGACTGGTGTCAGGATATCCTTGTCCCAGAGTTAAAAATAGACAAATTGATAAAAAGTCATAGTAAAAGAATAAATAGAATGAACCCAATTAATGAAACAACCAGAGACAACAAATACGTTTCCTCAGAATACACCAGCCTCTTACCTAATGTGTTGAACAACATTCTCAAGAAATGCAACATCACCCTTGCATTCCGCACAACGAATAACATATTTTCATCTCTTAAACGTAGAACGGACACCCCCATCGAACATAAATCCGGCGTTTATAAAATAAAATGCCCTGAGTGTAACATGTATTACATAGGACAGACCGGGAGAAATTTCATAGACCGGTACAAAGAACACCTACCTTGCAACAAAACCAACATCACTAAGTCGAACTACGCGCGTCACCTTGTTGAATACGAACATGATCCAGGTGATTTTAAATCCAGCGTAGAAGCGATACACGTTTGCAAAAAAAGGAAGATTAATGAATGCGAATGAAGAATTTGAAATATACAGAGCCTTCAAAAACGATCCGGATAATATCTTAAATGATCATCTTTCATTCCAATCGCATCGGTTGTATGACACGGCTTTAAATTATTTAAAGAAAGCGCCTAACAGAGGCCGTTATCAGCTTGACAGTTAACCCTTGCCGGCAGTACGTAGATAGACATGACCGAGTGCACTACGGGGGCAGACACGTTGAGGTTTTTATGTGTGTTTGTGTATGTGTTGTGTGTGTGTGTTTTTTTTTAATGTGTGACGTGCTCATATGAGTGAAATTAGTATCTGATGATGGGGTCAAGACCCCGAAACTAGTCATAATCTTCGCAACTGAAGTCACAAGACGGACCTAAAAGGTAAATAATATATTATAAAAGATTAAAGCAAAAGGGTGTCAAAAAAGCCCAAAATTAAGATAAAAAAGGTTGTTTCCAATGTGAAAATAGTATTTATTAATAATTTTGAAGAATTAACTAAAATTGTGGTAGTTGAATAAGTGCAGACTATGACGTATGCATTAGCGACAAGATCGAACCAAAACTTTGCAGGAACTGACAGGAATAGACTTGTCCAGTCTTGTCTAAATTTGGTAGGAATGAGTTAACATAGAAAGATAGGGGTTTGTAATTTTGTTAAAAAAAGCTGTTATTATTAGATTTATGTTGAAAGGAGAGTTAAATAAGCAAGGAGTAATAAAAATAATTTTGTTATGGTAATTTGTTAAAAAGTTATAGACAAAAATGTAAGCGTAAACAAATTGAATTTGCAAAATTTGAATAAAATCCAAAAACAAAGTAGAGTCATTTGTAGAGTTAAAAAGGGTTAAGAAAATAAAGTAATAAAAAATATAAAGTTATAAAGTTTAATAGATAAAAAATAAAGTGTAAAGTCATTCTTGGGCATAAAAAGGCCAATAACTCATAAAGTTCAAATGTAATTAAATAATAAAAAATAGCAATTAATAGAGTCAATAATAGGGCATAATCAAGCCGAAGTTCAATATAAATAAATAAGTAGTTTTGTATAAATAAAATAAATTAATAAAAAAATTTATTAATTCAAAATAAATACAAGGGAGATTAATAAAAGGGAAATTTTGATAAAATAGGGTATATATATATGTGTAATAAATTGTAATGCCATGTGAGATATGAAAAGAGCTTTAAAGGGGGGGAATGGAACGCCGAAAATCAAACGAAGGCAATTAGAGTAACAACAAGCTAAATAACTAGACAACCAAACAAGCTATCAAAAATCCAACACCAGATTAGCGCGTTTCAAGACCAACCGAAGAAGATACAAGCAAGAAAAAATGGAAAATTTCAAATTTACAGGAAATAAATTTCAAAATTTAAACAAAACTAACGAAGTCTATAACCCAAGAATGAAGAGGAGTAGAAACGCCATTTGAATTCTAGAGAAACCAGAAACCGTCAACCAATCCATAGAAGTCAATAAAATCAAAATCCGACCACGCAAAAAGAAGTTATAGAGTTAGGGTGAAATCAAAGCCAAATTTGCAAAACGACAGGCACGAACAGGAACGGCAGGCCGAAGCACCAAGAGGAAGTGACGTCATCGGAGGTACTACGCAAAACAAAACACAGCGCATACTGTAATTCAATAAATGAAGATAATAATTAAATTAGGCCTAATCGAGGGGAAATAAAGGCACTAAAATTCATCAAATAAATCAGGAAATATATTAAGACCAAAAAATATATTTCTAAAGCAAGAAATCAGAATTTCTTGTTACATAGAGAAAGATGCTCGTTTGACAAGTAACAAGTCGAGGAAGCAGCTTGCATCATCTCTAAACTTTAGTTTAGCACGAAGCGCCAACGAGTAAACAGCTGACCGAGCTCCGAGGGTACTTAGAAGAAAGTCGTAGGGTGATCAGTTACGGTGTGCGGTTCGTACTAGCTCCGACCTAAAACTAAGTCGGGTCGTGATAATTTCGGGAGAAGAATATCCATATAAACGGCCTATCTTGCCAAAAGATACTACAATCAACTAGGAGAGGACAACGTTAATTAAGTCCAGGAGAAGACAACTGTAAGCCGAAGAAACCATTCTGGGGACGAAGGAGAACAACTTTAAATCACCGGAAATCGACAGAAAGAATTACGCGTCGAACTTTTTGTGTTCTGTAAGTGGCAAACAATCATTGTTACTTATAATTTAAAATAAATCCCTTTTTCACAAATTAATAAATATATAAATTAAATTAAATAAATAAATTCAAGTAGATTCTGGGGAAATTGAATAAAGTAAACTCGTTTAGTAAATTTCATTACTCACAATGGCAAATCGTCGTATGTAAATAATATAATCATTAATATACAAATTTTAATTAATAAATTAATTAATCACTTTGCTACTTTTCAATATTTGTAAATATAAGCTAAATATTAATAAATTTCATTGTGTTTTTGAAAATAATAATTTGTTGTTTCAAAGTTAATGGATTTATGTTGATCAATAAATCGTTTTTGTGTTTTCAATAGAAAATTTTGAATATATAATTTACAAATCCAATCGAAATAATCCTAAAACCATTAAGTGCTCTAGGGTAATTAAGTCAGCAGGTGAGTTATTCACGGATCACTACAAATTTAACTCCAAAGGGAACGATCCCGAAAAAGAGTCTAGAATTGAGCTAGTGTACTACACAAAAGACAAAAAAGGTCTAATTAATTTAAATTTAAAAAACTTAAGAATAGGAAACAAAAGGTTTTCCATTTCTTGCCCTCGCCAAACCTCTCAAATTGTTCTAACGGGGTAGTACAAGAGAACAGCATCAAATAAGGCCTGAAAACACTTGGGTGTTATTTGATGAGGGAAAGTGTTAAAGTTAACAACAAAAGGTTGTATTTATTGAATAAATTAAAGGGGTAGGGAGGTTTGCGCGTGGCAAGTTGTAGTATTTTTCGTCATACTGATTCAAAAACAACTGTTTTCAATACAAGCATTGAGTTGCTAAAATAGCTCTCTTTTTTCCTAGGTCTAAAAAACGTCAGCTGGAGTCGAGGACATCAGCTGTTACTTTTCGTTTATATTTTTACTGAACGAACTATTTAACGACAATAAACAATAAAAAAAACCGATATATTCGATTGTAAATGACCGATAAAACAGCTTTTACAGTAGATTTTAGTTTATTTTGAGTTTGGAAAATGTCGGAAAATACGAGTGACATGGAAACTAAAGATGTACGTATTTCAAAGATATGTACACACAATTCAAAAATACAGTGAATCATGCCGGTATTTATGAAAGAAACAGCTTCACAACATGGGCTAAACAATTCCAAAATTCAAAATTGCACAGTGAACATTACTTTCAAATAGAATATTGCTTATCGCAAATGCCAATTCAATGAGTTACTCTTGAAAATCCTAAAATTATGTTAGAAGTTATTTTCATTTTGTTATACTCTTAAAAAGTTATTCAAATTGGTTTAATGAGAAAGTTAGTTAATCGTGGATGAAAGTTTTTACTATAAATTAATAAAAAAATTAGTAAACAAGTCAGTGGTGTTTATATATTTTATAATGTGTTGCATTGTGTATAGTGTAAGTGTAATGTTTTATTAAGCTTAAAAGTAGATCTTATAGTCAAAAAGTTAGAAACAAGATCTAGCAATCGATAGTCAGAATTATTCGATATGCCAATCGATAGATAGAAGTGTTTGATATGGCAATCGATAGTCCGAAGTATCTGGCAATCGTTAGAGGTTAGAGTTAGTATACTGCTAACATAAACAGATGTAATATCTACAAACCTGTGCAACAGCTGTTTGTTTATAATAGCAGGGACAAAATGAAAGCTAACTTTTGAAAGTAAACAGGTTGTAACTTTTTATTTTTTTTTTTGTAAATAGTTCTCTTTATATTGTTTGACGAAAAATATAGTTCATCCCTAGGACTAAAAGTGGCTTTTCAATTCTCGTTCATTTTCCGTAAACTTGATCTCGTTCCAAAAAGCTTCACTTTTGGTCCTAGTGATGAAATATACTATCTATACATATAAATAAAATTGAAGTGTATGTGTGTGATTTCAAAATATAAGTTTTTTCTAAGATTATATGGTTATTTACATATTACCGAAACTTAAACACACATGTATATATTTTTTGTCTGTCGGTTTGTTTGGTAGAGCTAATCTCCGGAATGGCAGAACCGATTTTAACGAAACTTTCATTTCCATGTAGATGACTTTTCATAGAATATTGTAAGCTACTTTTTATTCCGAAAATCTTTAAAATTCATGTTAAAAAGTTGAAAAATTTTAAAAATTATGGACAAAATTATGGATTTTGTGGACAAATGCTGGGGATATTTCATGTCTATTTCTATCTATGTCTTACAATATGTACTGGTCACAGGTACCCCCACCACCCAACTTAGATCCAAGTGCCTCTGTCCTAATCAATCATAATTTCCGTAAAAACTCCTATTCAAAATTTAAAAAATGTAAAAACTATGAACAAAGTAGGGATTTTGTGGTTATGGCATTGGCATTACCATATGTGTCACCGCAGGGGTTGGCGAGCGAAGCAAGCTGGGGCAGAGCTCCTAGTTGTTATTATGTATAAAGTAATTAATTTTATAACTGAATCCATGCCTAGATCAAATAAGTAAAATTTTCTAATGTTTATATTGATAATTAAATATGATTTTAAAAAAATAAACTTTAAGCGAGGTCTCCGTTTTAACTCGACCGTTCGGCATTTCGTCTGTGTGTCTGTATGTCTGTGGGTCTGTGTGTCTGTCTCACGATTACGGACAAACGCCTTGACCGATTTTGATGATTTTTTGCATGAATGTTCCTTATTCCTAGGCCGAGCGATTTATATATACGGGTTTTTTCCATTTTCATTTTTAACCCCTTAAATAAAATAAAAATGCCAGACGGACCGTTTCTCTCAGTGTAAGCTTTTGTGGCTTAACCGTAAGTCGAATTTAAAAACTAATAACATTTTGCGGTTAAAAATTTGATTTTCAACAAAATTGTATTGTTGATTTTTTCGTATCTTTAACGTTAAGCAAAATGGCCGTAAACTTCAACTTTGTTAAAAACCGTCTAAGTTTTTGTATTTTAACCATGTTTTTATACTTTGTAGATAAAGGTTCAAAGAATTCATATATGCCAGTAAAAAAATGATTGAACTAAAATTAACAAAGTTATTTGCTCAAGAAACAAGCATGTTCAGTAACGAAAGGAAAAAGTTCAACTTTAGGCCTACATAAAAATTAGTAAATTTTTTTCATAAGTGTAAAAAAGTTTCGTAATTTAGTTCTCAATAGAACGGTATACAAATATTTATCAATTTCAAATTTCTTATTTTGAAAACACCAGTTTTTATGTTCCTACTACAAGACTGCTAATAAAACTAGGCATATTTTGAATAGTAATTTAGGAATATATCCTTTGTCCCAAAATGACATATTATTATAAGAAAGTGTTGATTAGAATAAATCAACGCACTGAACTGTATACTTGTAAATTATTATATCGGAGTAATTTGACTTAGCTTTATTTGAATTACAAAATGAGATGAAACAAATGAAACCTCGCGGCGATAAAGGACATACAAAAAATTACATTTGGACAGCGTGGGATGGTACATGGGTTGAGATCACTATCACGACGCTTTAACATCGTTTGTTTTATTATTCCTAATATTTGAATATGATATGGAACTGTAAATACATTGTTAAGATTTAGTTATTTAAGTTATAAATATTTAATTCGATGTTTTCCCACAATAACGCGATATTTTTAGCTACCTTACGCATTATTAACCTAAATCAAACACAATGTCCCCTAAAAGAAAATCTTTAGCAGTTAAAGCTCAAGAAAAGAAAAAAAAAAACGAGAACTAGAACCCCCGGAATCACGAGAATTGCAAAATAAAGTTTCACTGGCTAAACCTTGTGCTTACTTCCTTACTGGCACACTATTTTTAACCTAAGCTCAAAACCACATTTATTATTTCAACGAGCGAGGTATACTGTTCACAGAACTACTAGTGTGGACATAGTAGGAATAATAAGTCTGCAATTATAAATGCTACTTTTTATATCCCCCCCCCCATGTTTGGTCGTGTCCCTTATTTTCGCCGATTCATCCCTGCCGCATTATTTTCATAAGGTTTTTCTATGAGATGGTTGTGACTTATTTTCATTGTTACAACTTTAAGGGTCGGCTCTAGCTGTCGGCCATGTTGGCTGACACTCCATAACACCAATTTAAATTAAAATCCAAATTTTCCCTTTATTTTTGAACGGAAAATTATAAACGATATGTCATTTGAAAGCTATGGTCAATATGCATGCAAATGGCTTTTCAAATCTAAGAAAACTATTTTATTTAATATTTATTAACAATTTAAAACACGGTTTTTTAATATTTTTTTATGTTGTCACTATTAATTATAGCGGAAAACTACCAAGCCATTCGCATAAAGAATTTCTTCCCCAAGAGTTTGGTATTTTTTTTAAAACACTATTTGAACAATTGCGGGTTTTAAATGGATTTAGACTGAGCAATGTCCGTGTAACCTACCGCCGTTATAGGGTGATTTAAAATATTTTTTTACGTTGTAACTATTAATTATAGCGAAAAATTACCAAGCCATTCGGATGAAGAATTTTGTCCCCAAGAGTTTAGTATTTTTTAAAAAACGTTATTTGAATAATTGCGGGTTTTAAATGGATTTAGGATGAGCAAGGTCCGTGTAACCTACCGCCGTTATAGGGAGCCGCAGGTTGCTTTCTGTTTTACTAGAGCCGACCCTTAAGATATGACTTTGAAATAGTAAAATTTGTTCTTCATCATATTGAGTTTAAAAAATATTTAGATGGCAATTAAAAACGTTACATTTTACATTGTTTTACAAAAGTCGGCCCTAGATCAATTAGGTATGTTAGATTGGAATATGTATTTAATTCAAGTAATCAAGAAACTTATTTTGGAACATTTTCAAGAGATGTTATAAAACCCATGCTAAACGTAATTTAGACATGTAACGGAAAAATTCTACATAAAATGTAAATTCAATTTTACAATTTTGTTTTGTTTCACTATTTAATTTTAACTTGTCGTGTTATACGAAAACATTTTTATTTTTACAATTAGTTTATTTCACATAATATTTTTACCTGACGAGTCTTTAAAAAAAATTACATTTAATTTATAATGCAATATACTCATTTCATATTATTTAATTAAAAAAATGAAAATTATTAATAAGTCAATTGAATTTTAATTGTTCGTGGAGAGCATTACAGTACTATTTTTGAACGGTGCATGACGGCCGCTAGTGGAAACCTCTTCCCGCTGATTGAAAACTACTATTACGAATCACTAAAAACGTTTCAAGTTAGAAAATTTTATGAAATAATTAATTTGTGCTAAACAATACTTTTGTTTAAATTTAATTTCCTATCAAAGTTAAATAAGACTGAAGTAATGAATAAACATGTGGTGACATAAATGGAGTTTACAAACGTAATAATGTCGTGTTTGGTATCATTTTTCCTAACTTTATAAATATCCTTACAAAAATTTTAAATTGTGAGTCACAAAGAAAAAGTATAATGGTTCAGTGGTAATAGGTGACTAATCATTGAAACAGATGGGTGAGGAAGCGAGTGAGAGGGGAAGGACCGGGTCTGTAGCAGGTAGCCAGGAGTACAGACACCAAGGTACTCCAAACTATAGTTTTCTGTGCCTATCTTGGTGTTTTAAAGAATTTCAAAATTGCAAGCTAGGGCTGGGCCTCAAACAAATGTACAAATATAAAAGAGGAAATGTATTCAAAATTTAACGCCATAAAATACTTAGTTTAAATTCCCTTCAAGCGGTGAGTTACGTATTTATAAATTTTGTAAAATACATAAAATACACACAGTTATTTTTTATTTTGTAAAGAAGGATAGTATTATGTAAATAAATAAATCTGAAATATGCTGAAATTGGTGTGAGTTGTTGAGTTTTTACAATAGTAAACAAAACATTTACAATGTCTATGTCTTTTGACATTTAAAAGAGAAAGAAATTTATATTGATACAAGATTTAAATTACTGTTATGTCATACATGTACCTTATTATATTATAGCTCTACTTAAAGTTTTATGATAAAACAAAAGAAACAAAATTTAGATGTGAAATTATATAAACATGTATTAAAAAAGGGATGAATTTCAAAATGAATTTCTTGGAGATAGTAAGCCGAAAAGTTTATGGTCCACTCTTTAAAAAATGGTTACCCATTTAAAAACAAATTATAAGCACTATTGGTTTTCTTTTTGTACTTAAATATATATATATATATATACAAGCAACATGGCTCTTAATATATATTCTGGTGAAGCAAAATGAAAACAGATTACAATGTTGAGTAATATGTTTCCACTGAAATGGCGATTGATTAGGACAGAAGCACTTGGATAGGGGTGGGGCGGTGAGGGTGCGGTATCAAAGATCCTGACGCGTACGTAGTAGAGAATTTAGTCCTTTTTTGTGTAAATGACAGGATTTTTAAATATAATAGTGAGAAATACGAGCCTAACCTAAAAACGCTGTTGGTTGTTAAATAAATGAACCTGTTTTAAAATTGCAAAGTAGGTTGCTATGAGGCTATAAACAGGCGATGATAACCACCCAGGTTTTTCGCCTTTAAACCAAAAAAAAAAAAAAAAAAAAAAAATGAGGCTATAAATGCTTTAAAAATGGTGTTGGTTAGTATGGGGTAGGCCTAACCTAAAATTGTGTTGTTTTTGATCCAAAATCAGCTGTTTTATTTATAATATAGCATTTTTCTTTCATTTTGTTTTTGTTTGTTTTTATATTGTTAACCTAACCAAAAAAAGGTGATGGCTGTGAATAATAATAAACTGATTCTAAATTTGCTAAGTTGGTTGCTATGGTAATGAATGTATGCCTATGGTTACATTATAAAGCCTTTTAATAAATTATAATTACTAACTTTTATTTGCCATTTTCCTAAATCCACATAATTATATTTAATTAACACTACGTCATAAGAATCCAACATGTGGAGTAACAATAAACGTATTTCGCTTAATTTGTCAGCTGATTCTGTGCGTGTTGGTAGTAGTTCTTAGTGAATTTTAAACATTATTAAATTTTGCTATTCTTAAGCTTAAACGTAAGCCAAGAGAGGAAAGAATATTCCATTAAGAGAAATTAAAAACACGAGTCAATGCTGCTTCATAAAAAAAGTTGCATTAAGTGTATTAGTTTTCAGGAATTATTAATAATTCCTAAGAATGTAGCTTTGATGAAAAATGATTAAATTAAAAAAGATAAGCTACATCAATCGGATTATTTTATTATATTATTTTCCTTTTGAGATATAAAATTCTCATTAATAAATACAGGGAGTCACGCAATCATTCTAACAAACTTTACCATGTTGTTCAGCAGGTCGAAACTAGCAAATACAATATAACACGGGTATCCTCCATTTTGCGGTCAGTCCATTTACCGGTCAGTCCATTTACCGTTCAAGTGTGGGGGTGAGTAGGCTCTAGGGAGGGGAGGTTTTCCATTTTGCGGTCAGGTTTCGATTCCTAGAATACCTGACTATTTTGAATGAATAGGTTCCATGCACATTGTTTGCAGATGTCGAGTTTTAGATCTTCACGAGGAGTTGTTGACGGAGCCACTTTTATATTAACAGACAGATTCTTCTTAAATTACAAATCATGTCTGATGGTATTATAAATGGCCGTTTATTTCAACAAACTACTCTATATACAAACAAGTAGGCTATATACACATCAGTATTCCGCCGGAATACTACCCCCCAAGCAGGTTCCTACAATTATACTGTTATCGGCAACATACTGTGACTAAACAGTTTAGGTTAGTCCTCTAGTTTTTTTTTTTATTCTAATTATATCGAAACTTGAGTGTGCGTGACTGGAAAACTGCCATCGGCCTGGCTCGCCGCTCTGAGTCATCAACCTGGCTCACATTTTCTCGGGATTTTAGAAATATGTGACCGCAAAATGGAAAACTATTTTCGACCAACCCTTCCAGATTTTTGGGTTGACCGGTAAATGGACGATTTTACCCTTTGACCGGTAAATGGACGACCGCAAAATGGACACAACCATAACACAAGTCCTACCTTACTTAGTTTAGAAGTTGTCTGCCTGTATGCGTTTTTTTGGAAAAAATAATATCTCATAAACGGTTTAAAATAAATTCACGAAACTCAGCATGAAATTGTATCACATTGGTTCACACAAATATGCGATCATTTATTTTGCTGAACTTATCTATTTCACGATGGCGGTGGCTCAAACTGTTCAAAGTTAAATATCTGAAATACAAAAGATGTTTCAAACAACTACAAGTTTCTATACGAATTCATCTGACCTGCATGTAGTTATTGTGTGTGTGGTAAGACTTCTCTCACACTATTCGGTTTTGACCGTATGGAAAAAAATCCGAATGGCGACATTGTTTTAGTTGCCTTGCCGTGTAGCAGCCGTCCACTGCCACTGCAATACACGGCAACCGAACTTAAACAAATCATGTGATATAATTTACACTTTCACATTATTTGGTTTTATTCGAATGGCAGTTTTGGTTAAGTCGCACTAAATCATGACAAATATTCCTAATTTTATCAATTACTTATTAGTTATTTAAATAATGTCCCGAATTTGATGCTGAATTTTTGATTACACTTGTGCAAGCCAGAAATGTGCAGTGGAACAAATTTCTTGATCTACGAAGGTAGAAATGCTACAAAAAATGACTAGCATGAGGTTAGCTTAGGCAGCTAGATTTTGACGACGATAATAAAAATGTGTTGCTACGTTTATATTCCTGAAAGATTAAAATAACGTACAAAACAAACAAATAAATATTAATTTAATATCCGAGCAAGCAAAAACCTTCTTAAAAATTAGATTCAACTTTAAATTAAAGAAAATAACTTAGCGAAACATTTAAAACCAACACTTAAATTAGGCTATACTTGTATTTATCAAAAGGTGCAAATATAATTGACAATTAATTATTTTTAAATATAAGAGAGAATTTGTTTATTTTCAGACCAGTTCTATCATTTCCGTCGTTCCCCCACGGTTCATATATTTTTATAGAAACCGGCGTAAAAACACTTAAATTAAATTTGTTGTGCTATACACCTAATTTATAAAAGAATTGGTATTTTTATTAATATATAAAACAAGAGATTACATTGAGGTGTTATTATGACTGCTTAAAACTCATGAAAATTGTATTTGATTCACGATTAATTATAACAACACACCATTTATTTTTAGAACACTGTTCTTATGAAGGAGAAACCATACATACACAGAATAGTGTTTATCGAAAGCCTACAAGTTAACCTTTTTTGTTGTCTTAAAATATAAATTAAATTTTAGAGATCAAATTGGGTACTAAAAAAAAAAATAGCGGTAATTTTGTATCTTCATTCAAAATGTATGTTATAATAGACGTATCTCTAAGCGGCGACCACACAGTCAAATTCACATTTTCATTATTTGGTGCTTTTGTGTCGGTAAGGTGAACATGATTTATTCAACACCCAGAAAGCACAATTTCCTCGCGTTTTCAGTAAAAGAGATTTCCCTGATTTGCAACAAAGAAAGCTTTCCTTAGCTCTTTTAGTATTCGTCAATATACATTGTGTATTCTGCCTACATAAGCAATGTATGGGTCCTGGAAGCCATTTGAGATTGCCTAGTTTTTTTTTTTAAATAAACAAACTACTGAATGAAAAGTTTTGTTAGTAGAAATAATAAAACACATGTTTTGTTTAATGCCTTTAAATTGGTTACCATAGCAACCAACTTAACAAAATTTAGAATCGTTTATTATTATTCACAAACAACAGCTTTTTAGCGAATTTCCATAGGAAAAATGAGCTATTGCGGTGAATCTTATGGTGAGACTTAAGGTCGGGAGTAGTAAATGAGCACCGATCATGGTCGCCGGAACACGTTTTGGGGTATCATTAGAAATTATATATATATATATATATATATATATATATATATATAGTTCTGTTTTTGAGATCGTTGTTGATCTGGCGCGGAAAATATTACAACTCATGTGGCTCAGAAACCTCTAGTTGATCAAGGCGTCTTAAGTTGGACAAAACCAACTTAAGACACCTTAGAAAAGTATATTATTTATATACGGCTCTACTATATATCTTTAGAAATCTTACTCAAGTTGGTCAAAGTAATATACAATCCCAGTACCTAAATTACAACTTCTAACTATACGATTTCAATGAAAAAGCTCTTAAACTGTTTGTATTTACTTAGTGTATTGATTAAAACATAAATATACGTCATGGTATATACCCAGCCCTGAAATTACTACAATATAGTATTGTGTTACCTGTGACTATGCGATTTTGAAAGAATTTTTTACAATCTTTCCATGGATTGAATAGTTACTTAATGTAACGTTTTGAAAATGTAATTAGAGTGCATTTGTATGATTCGCGGGCGTTATGTGCATCAAAATTAAAAATAAATACGCGCACAGGTATCGAGAACATTGCTACCAAAGGAGTACAGAAAGAGGATACCATGTGGCGTATCGTTTTATAAGATTTCTGGTATGGGAAATCCAATTTTGACAGTTACAGGGTCAGAAATTTGGAGTCAAATTTTTGAAAATAAAGTGTGAGATGAGATGTCGTTTTATATGTTTTTGGGTACGAGAAATCAGATTTTGACAATTTGACGTAGCGCTTCGGGGTTACTATTTTATGATATAATTTTAAAAATATCGTATGGGGGTATGGTTTAGTGGGTATTTTGGTACCAGAAATCAGATTTTGATAAAGAAATAGTCGTAGAGTAAAAGGTTAACAAATTTGAAAAACATTTTGAAAATACCTTGTGTGGTATCGTTTAACGTGTTTTTGGATACGCAAAACCCGATTTTGTTAGGGAAAGGGTCGTAGCCCTTCAGGGTCACGATTTTGGAATCAAAATTTTAAAAACACCATGTAGGATATTGTTGTATATGTTTTTGGGTATGAAAACCCTGATTGTGACAGGGAAAAGGTCGTAGCGCTTATGGGTTCCGATTTTTGAGTCGAAATTTTGAAAATAAAGTGTGAGATATCTTTTTATATGTTTTTGGGTACGAGAAATCAGATTTTGACAGTTAAATAGTCGTAGCGCTTCGGGGTTACTATTTTATGATATCATTTTGAATATATCGTATGGGGATATGGTTTAGTGGGTATTTTGGTACTAGTAATCAGATTTTGAGTCCAAAGTTTGAAAATACCGAGTGGGATATCGTTTTTTATGTTTTTGGGTACGACAAACTATATTTTAGCAATTAAAGAGTCGTAGTGCTTTGGGGGCACTATTTTAGGTAAATATTTTGAAATTATTGTTTTGGGTATGGTTTAATACCGTATGTATTTAGATACGAGAAATCAGATTTTGATCAAGAAATTTTCGTAGCACGAAAGGGTCACAACTTTGATCCAACATTTGAAAATACCTTGTGGGGTAGCGTTTTTTTATGTTTTTGTGTAGGAAAGAATGATTTTGACAGTAAAAAGGTCATAATGCTTAATGATACCTATTACGTTATAGTTTTATATGTTTTGGATAAGAAAACAATAGTTTTATATAGAAAGGATCTTATGTAAGGAGGCGGTGGTGCAGCGGTATTGTTTATTAAACCGAAACACAATTCTTTAAATTACCAATTTATTCAACACCTAACTTATTTGTTCTACAATTATGATTATCTGATGATTAGCTAATAAAGTTAAAGTAATCTCATAGTTATAAACTGTAATCTCATTTATAACTGTAGACCTGCTACATCACACGTAGGAAAATACCTTGTGTGCTATCGTTTTATATAAGATACTCGATTTTTATACAATGGGTATTACAAAAAAGTCACAAATTTGTTCCAGCAGTTGGAAATTACAGTATCGGTATAATTCATTAAGAATTTTAAGATATGTGTCGTTTTTAAGATATTCTCAAAATAATATAAGATATGTTTATTTTAATGTTGCTATTAAAACAAATGTTTATTTCAAATAAAATTTTCAAACAAACCAGTGGTGTTATTTCCATACTTGACAGAAAATCTATTAAAGGTACAAACGTTTATGAAACAGTAATAGTGTGGCACGGCCCTCTCTCATTCACCACTACGGTGTCCAAGAGATGGTGCGTCTCCCTTTTTGTAAGCTTACATAATGATGGCACAATAATTGTAATTTTAATTTGTGTGAAATTTTATAAGAAGCTTTTCTATTATGGTTTTTGCATGGGCTTAAACATTAAATGCCTAATGTGATAAAAGAAACGTTGATTGTTTCATTAGTTTCTAAACAATTTGAAAATACCTTTAAAAACTGATGTTTCGTAAAATTACAAAACTTTTGCAATTAATAGCCTATATATGCTTCACCTACATTAAGATGATCCGCCTAGACGCAAGTGGATGTACAGTAATTCGTGCGTAGTTATAGCCCGTCTCAACTTAAGTTGAGGCAAGGAGGGTGGGTAATTAGGGTCGGCCTCAACCGTCATAAAACCGACCCTTATTAATGCCGCCTGAGTTAACCTGTAGGACACTCTAGTATAAAATTGCAATTCAGTATGTCTTAAGTCAAAATGAAAAAAAAAACGATATCATATTTCGTTTCATGATATTTTCCAGATAATTTTGATACCAAATTTGATTACATTTGACCAACTTTGAGCTGTACTACCATTATAAACTTTCTTGATGCTATATACCCGTAGGCAGTACCCGGTATTACCCCGAGTGTAGAGGTAATGCAAACAGAATATTATTTAAAAAATACAAAACCTTTTCAACAATGTTTTATACAGAATAATAACCGATTTAACATGTAATTATGGGGAATTTTTTAATTTTATCCTAACTCTTAAAGTGCTTGAACAAAACTAGTTAGAAAATCAGTAAACATTGGAGAGAAAGTATTAAAAAACAAATTTACAAATGCTGACGCTGTCTGATCGGTGCTACGAAGATGCCGTATTGGCCGCTCCTTTACCTTGTCTTGTAGAATGTAGTTCCATCACTGTCCGGTAGAAAACACAACAAGTTTGTTCAAAATTAAGGTACCCGGTCTTACCCCACCACCCGGTCTTACCCCACTCTCCCCTACTATTTTTTGTCAGTTTAAGGGGAGGGTGGTGCTGGAGGGTAGGTAGACATCGTAAATAAATCTATTGTTACTGGCACTCCTAAAGACACCATTCAAACCTTCGGCCTTGGCAAACGGTATACAATATGGGTTTGCATTATTTCCTAACTTTACATTAGGAACTAACTTGATATACTGAATTTTTAACTTGTAATCAAATATGTTCATTTTATTTTGATGTTATTGATTTTTAAAAGTTTGTAATACTTGACTACAGACATCTAGTCAGAAGTCAAATATTTTGAATATAAATATAAATACTTAAGTAGGTTTACTTTCTTAATCAATTTTATTTGAACAGAATGTACCCCCTAGTACTTTTTTTCTTATTGTTTTCTTAGTCCAGGATCTGAAGGGGGTTGAGCATGCATGGAAAGCTTGACGCAATTTTATTTCTGATTATTATTATAGACACTATAGTGATCATGAAAAGTTATGTCGTCGCCCCCAGCGTGGTCGACACCCCCAGGGGAAGGGTTGAGGGAATATAGTGGGGCGCCGTTTATTAAAACGCTTATAACTTGAGAACCGTTCAAGATAGAACATTGAAAAAAGCGACAATATACTCCGTATAATATGAGCTTCAAAAAAGGTTATTATGTTTATAGTCGTACAGTTGTTGGTTTATGAGTAAAGAGCATTTTTATAGGTAAATGAACAAAAATGGTGATTCAAATAAGCAAAACCAATAGTTTTGTACAAAGAAAATCACTAAATAGGTCAAATATAGACATTTAAGTTATTAAAAGTGCTTCAATAAATTTAAGAAAGCATGTTGAACAGTTAATGCTACTGTAGAAATGTTTTATACGTAGCACTAAAACAAGTGCCCCGCGTGCGCCACCGGTGACAAAAACCCCACATTTTTTACCTTGTTCTAGTTTTTTCTAGTTTTTAGTTAGTTTTTAGATAGTATTTTAGCATTTGTTTTTTTTTCACCGTGAAACAAGTTGTTTTCAGCAAAACTGATAAGACCTAACTTTAAAGTAGGAAAATATAACTTTAATATGTGACCGAATTGGGATTTCTACCATGAATAGCTTCTGAGATACAGCTGTTTGAATTTTGGGTCACTTTAAAGAAATAAATAATATGGAATGTAAAAAAACAAAAAGTAATTGAAAAATGTAAGTTGTTAGAAAAGGGTACAGTTACATACAATAACATCACATTACATTAAATGAAAGAGTTTATATTTAGAAAAATAAAAAATGTTATATAACTTCTTTTACATTAAACTATTACAGTTGTTATTTTTACATTTTATTTAACAATACATTACATTTAGTGATATCGAATAGTGAGCTAAACTTTTCGGATAGCCTAATAACTCATGGCTTAACAGATTCTAGATGTGAATATCCCTTTGATTTGCTAGCACTACTATGAGTTAATGTTTGTTGGTGAAGGGGTTTTGTTTTGTTTGTTTCCTTTGCTGTTTTTCAGGCAATGTTGAAGACATTGTCATCACAGGGCTCCTCCTGATTGGCACTTACAAACCTTTTATTTTGTCAACAATTATTTCCCTCTTAAAATTTTTTAACAGAATTTTCCCATTTTCTTTTAAGTTAAATAGGAATTTCGATGTTTCTTCTGTGATAATAACTCCACTCACTATGTGTCTCAACTCTAAAGGGTTGTCTTGTTCATTTATACATTTAATAAAAGTTGCACGTCATTTTCATCTCTTTCTACTCCTGTATTCTCCATTCTTTATGTCGCAATGTCACATGCCCTAATTGGAGTTGTTGTGCATTTGTACCACAAATTTAAATCAAAGCACCTCATTGAACTACAGTCAACTCTAGGTTTCTCATCCAGTTACACACATTGGTTAGTGTGGATGTCGGAAAGCAGGATTTAAATGTTTGCCATATGTTCGTTTTTCTGTGGTGAATCGTGTGACAATGTGCCGGAAATATAACGACTTCATTTCTCTCGAAATTGAAACACTAAGCGAACTGGGTGATGATGATCCAGAGTACAATTAGACCAACAAATACTCAAACTGGAGAATAAAAAAAACAGAGGTCTGATTGTTGGAAGTTGTTTATTAGCCTTTGCTCTAAATGTGGTAAAAAGTCTCCACCGATATAGCGTTGGTTTTGGGGTGGGAGGGGGGAGGGATAAAAAATGCGTGTTTTTAGGTTTGTTTGTAAATAGTTCATAAACCCTTCACTTTAGAGCTTAGTTTGTTTTATAACTTTTTAAAGTAAAGTAAATTCTCTACAAAAATGGTTATGTACTTTTTTTGCTGCGATCAATAGTTTTGGAGATATGGCGTTGTAAAAGTAAGGTATTTCTCTAGGTTTTTTTTAAAACGTGTTTAAATTGAAAATTTTTTGGCGATTTACCGCATAATTAACATTATTGGGTAGTGTTTTGATAATACGCCCTAATAAATTTTAAAAACACACATTTTTACCCTTCCCCCTCCCACCCCAAACCCTACGCTATATCGGAGGAGACTTTTTACCACATTTAGAGCAAAGGGTAATGAACGACTTCAAACAATCAGACCTTTGTTTTTTTTATTTTTTATTCTCCAGTTTGGGTCTAATTTGACTGTACTAGAGAGTGTTGGCGTGGTTCCCCTTTGCAATGTTGGCGTGGTTCCATCTGAGGAGGAAAGGGCAGTGAATTAGACAATGAACTTACCTCAATCCCAAGCCCTTCAAAGAGGTGCCGGATATAATATTTAAGTATTTATTATGTTATATAACATTTTTAATTTTGCTAAATATACATTTTTTAATGTAATGTAATTTGATGTTATTGTATGTAACTGAACCCTAGTACTAACAACTTAAATTTTTCAACTACTTACGCGCACTTATCTAATATAACCATTGCATGCTTACGCACACTTATCTAATATAACCATTGCGTGTTTACGCGCACTTATCTAATAGTAACCGCTGCTAATAGTAACATCTATAAAAACAATGGTTATTAATAATAAGGATAATATTTACACTTGTATATGCAATTCAATAATTTAATCTATATATCCGTTATAAATATAAAAAAATATATTATTATTGATATTGAATTGCTTTATTAATGTCAATAACGTCCAAACAATATATATGTCACTTGCTGCAAATTTAAATCTACTACAAATTTGTTCGAAATCGATCGAATAGTTTTCTTTTTAGCGAATAATTGACCGAGCGAAGCGGGTAAAGCGACAACACGACTGTGCAATAAAACTGCCAAGGGTCTTCGGTTTACCTGGATTGCAGTTCTACGACATCACGACGGTGGTGCAGCTGCGAGTGGGCTCAGTCGTGATGTCGTAGTCTGCACGGCTTGACCGGGGTAAATCTTGATGAGGGTTTGACAGCCAGTGGTGATAATATTTAGCCCGTACCCCTGCGTATTCAGCAAATTTACAATGCATATACATGCAAAATACATACAATGTTCTCATGCAAAATACTGTAACTAAACAGTTTAGGTAAGTCCTTTAGTTTTTTTTTATTCTAATTATATAAAGTGATAATAAGACGAAGTATTATAATTATACAAATATTATAATCATACTGTTATCGGCAACATACTGTGATTAAACAGTTTAGGTAAGTCCTCTAGTTTTTTTTTTATTCTAATTATATAAAGTGATAATACGACGAAATATTATAATTATACAAATATTATAATCATACTGTTATCGGCAAAATATGTGAAGTGACTTTAAAGGGGTAAATATTGTCTAGCTATGAACTCAGTTCTGGTATGGATAAAGTTTTCTTCAAGACAGCCTCGCAGGTAGACGCGGAGGGATTAGGGGCTGGGACCTCGCGCAGACTACGACAATACGACTGAGTCGCTAATGAGATTCGGCAACGTCGTGATGTCGTAGCCCTGCAAATATTTTTATTGCCCCCCA
>JAGFPH010006826.1:0-20796 GCA_018207615.1 Philaenus spumarius
TCTTTCTCCTAATTTGCTCAGGTTTATTTAATTAGTAGTAAAACATTTTTTTATATTACTAATGAGTTAATGAGATTTTATAAAGCTTTATTAAAACAAAATATATGTAGTTTGAATTACAAACAAATAAATGTTTCATCTTTAGAGAAATATTATACTCAATTTTTATTAATATTTCTGCATGATTACACCAACAGGAGGTGAGAGGGCTAAATCTAATTTTACTTTTACAAATTTAATTACGTTATTACGTAATTTTTACAAGGTGAAATTCAGAAGTGGTTTTACAAAATAATAAAAGACGCATCAATTTCAAATCACATATTTCAAGTTTATTATACAGTTTAAACAATTAAGTCCATCCATGTTGAGTTTGAAAACACTTTTCTTTCAAACACACTACACTACACTACTATAGGCTACTATGTTTAAAAAACTTTAAAAACAAAAGTACAGTAAATCAGTTTTACACTGAACGAATCGCACTGAAGAGTTGTGCTGCAGCACAAGAACAGTGAAAAAGTAGTGATGGTGAAACGCAAACAACAATAAGACTGAAATGAACGAATGACAAAACAGAAAACTGTGATTTCTCGCCTTTCTTCTTGGTGTTAGTTGAAGGCACGAAATTTATTGATTCGCCGCCGAACGAAGCCGAGGATGCATGAAGCAGCGGCCGCATCTCTCTCTCACACACACTCACAAACACGTCAGTGTACAGGCGTACATTTAGTTTGAGTCAAACGAATAACTTGGCATTAGCTCCTTCATGACTACATCTATGTCAGACGCTCATACGCATTCTGTTGTAAAACCGGAATGGAGTTTTAGTTATTTTCTAAAACATAGTAGGCCTACTGTAATATTTCCCAAATTCCAGTTTTTTTTTGCCGTTTTGCCGCTCCTAAAAATTTGCCGCTATGGGCACGGGCCCACTTTGCCCCATGCTAAATCCGGCCCTGGCTATAACCAAGTTCAACTGTATATCTAAAATAACTAATCATCTTAAATCAAGAAGAAATAGTTTCCCTCGTTAACCAAACCTATAAAATATTGATAAAATAAATAGGATGAAACATCCTCTACAACCTATGACTAAAAAATTTAAAAAAGATACTTGCTGGGTAGATGTAGTGATTCATAACAACAAGTGAGAAAATAGGTACAGAATATGAGGTATGCTATTTATTATGTAAGTAAGGATCTTTTTGGGGGGAACTCCCTTGGGCCAAATTATTTTACAGTGAGAGGATTACAAACACATATATTTAAATTAAAGACACCAAGGATACATAAATATATCTTTTATTTAAATGGTATAAATACATTTAACACAAGAGACCTATCAATCTATTCAATAACAACCAACCTTAGTCTAAATCTTATAGTGAAGCGCCACCTTACAATGGCTGACGTTTAGAATTTGAACCAATGAGGAAAACGAACATCACGTATAGAACGGGCGACTCTGCGTATGATTCACAGTAGTTCTTAGTAAACTTTGTCTTCACTAGCCCACCCTAACTAAGTTGGGTCGCCGGAATACTACCCCCCGGCAAACTACCCCCCCAAGCAGGTTCCTACGTCATTTTGACGTCAGAGATCGGGGGGGCAGTTTTCCAGTCACGCACACTCAAGTTTCGATATAATTAGAATAAAAAAAAACTAGAGGACTAACCTCAACTGTTTAGTCACAGTATGTTGCCGATAACAGTATAATTGTAGGAACCTGCTTGGGGGGGGGGGGGTAGTTTTCCGGGGGGGTAGTATTCCGGCGACCCGCTTTTGCTAGGGGAGGGGTAGTATTCCAGTCGCCGACACGGCTCCCATATTGGTTAGTTGGCAGATTTCGTGACGTCACTTTTCACCTGGGGGGGTAGTTTTCCGGGGGGTAGTATTCCGCATCCCCACTAAGTTCAAATGACTCTACTCCTCAAATTTCCCAAATACGAATCTTTCTCAAGTAAACAATATCCCCAATATACATTAACCAAGAAAAACTGATTCTACTTTAACCCAAACGTAAAATAATCGTTCCCCAATATTCACAAATCGTGCCTTCACCTTATTCTGCATTGGTGGCTCTTGTCGGTCAGATCAGTCCTCTTGCCTCGACATCCACTTAGGTCAGCACCGTCCACGGAAAAAAGCATCTCGTCTTAAAGCCCTCGCCGATGTCTTCACAATGAAGGTCCCTATCTCCCGAGACTCCTTACTCACCAAAGAACCTTTTCCCATCTATTTAATACCTCCATCCCCACTCAGTTCTACTCGGTCCGTTGCTCTACTTGCAATAGCAACTGTGCGACTTATAATATAATTCTTGCACTATATACCAATATAGTCCTTTAACAAAGCCATTCAAAAATGATATAATAAAAGAACACTTATCTCATTTAATAACATATTATCTCACTATGTTTAAGCTGAACAAAAAAAAATCAATAAATATTTTCTTACAATTTTATTTCAAGTCTGCAATGACATATATTGAATAAATTGATGAAGCAAAAATTGCAATAAATCTTTTCAGTAAAAAAGATAAAATGATAAAGTATGGATAATTAGAAATGTTTCCTACTATATTACCTCTAATGGTCTGCTTTTCAACTTGTAACACTGACAGTCATGTAACAGAAATGCTATACGATGAAAAATAAGTCAGCAGTTTCCCATAGTGTCTAAAGCACAGAGGTTTGGTCTAAATAAATAAAATGACGCAATAATAATAATAAACATTTATAATTTTTGCATATATATAAATTCCTTTATGACGCAAAATAGTTACAGTAGAATCACTTTTAATAAATAAAGAATAAAGAATAAGCAGACTATAAAAGTAGGTAAAATAAAAGCAGACTTAAAAAAATATATTAATGTATAAACGTATGTAACGTGTGAGAACTATATAAGAGATTTTTTTTCAACGAGTAGTGCGGTTGAGGCGAACGGTGAAAAGAAACAGTTAATAAGGACAAGCAATGATTAAATTATAAACAGTTTAACAATACAAAAACAATTAAAAAACAGTTAAAAAACAAACACATGTATAACAAGTCAGCGTATATAACAAGGCACGTCACAATATCAGCATATGTATCGAGATACGGAAGGCTTGGTGCGCGATGCGTACGTGACAAACTGCACGGAACAGAACGTGAGAGAACGTTGGAGAACGTTCTGGAAAGAAAAAGAACTCAAGATGGCGTAGTGAACTGTATACGTAGCTGGATCCAGGTGGTGGAAAATTCGTTGAAAAATGTGATATTTTCCTTAAAAATCGCAATGAATGTTGTATTGAAATGGAGTAGAGGTGCTTCAGAGTTGGTGGAAACTTAAAAAATGAAATCTATTGTGTACTTTTCTTAAAAAGTGAAGTTATAAAAAGTCGCCATGTGATCGGACGAACGCGTTAATGAAATGAAAGTGAGTTAACTATATCGAGTAGAGTCAGTGAAATCCTAGGTACAAATACAAAAACAACTGGTATCGTGAGTAAATATGGCCATTATTTTTAACTTTAGAAGTCTGCATTTTTGAAATTTTACAATTTTTGAGAAATAACTTAACTTAAACTTTTTACTTATTGCGTCATAGGCTAGACTAGGGTTGAGAATACATTGTATAAATTGTATATAATTAATTGATTTGTTTGTTTAATTATTTTTGTAATGTTGATATATCTTGTTGTAAATAATCATTCTTTAATTATGTCAGAGTAAACGTATAGTTGTCTTGCCACTATGTCTTGAATTTCTTTATTCAGCCACGTATATCCAATTAGCTTGTACTTTAGCAGCCAGGTATTCACCCCTGAGAAAGTTAAACTAATTCAATAAATATTTCACAATAATTAATAATTATGGATAGACAGATGCTAATAGAGCATAAATGAAGTTATATGTGGATTATTATAAATATTATGATTATTATTGTCCTCTGTCATAGCTCAACCGCTATGGTACTTGCCTCATAAGCAAGACGTCCCGGGTTCAAATCCCGCGGGGGACCATAAAATATTAAGAGCCCAAAAAAAACATGCTCGTTAGCCGAAAGGCACAAAGTGGCATGGAAAGCAAAAAAAAAAAAAAAAATGATTATTATTATTTTTTGAGTTAAATGAAGGTGGTATCAAGGTTTTTGTAAGTAAGGTGAATTAAAGTAAGGTGGAGCATAGGGTGTAATTCTACGTTGGAGTTAAGGGAGAGATATGATGTGGTGAGTTTTAGTAAATGGTGATTAAAGGCCTAAGAGGTGTTTTTTGATTATGGAGGTAAGGCAATAGGCCTAAGAGGTGTTTTTTGATGTATTAAGGTATTTTATGAACGACGACTTCTGATGTATTAAGGTGAATGAATAAGAGAAGTGAAGGAGAGGTGTTAATGATTATTGAATAATCCACATATAACATTTTATTTTTGATTTGAACATTTTTTTTTATTTTTGAAACTTTTAACGAACCCTATTTTTTTTTAACAGTCTTATATTATATATTATATATTTTTATTATTTTTTTTTTATTTTTTGTAACCATAAGTTACAAACTAAAATTTTCTGCTTCCTTTAATTTCAGTACTGTTGTATAGGGAAAAGCGGGGTAATACCGTGCAGGGGGCAATACCGTCAATTTTGTTTTTAAATTTTTTAGAGGGAATAATCGGAGCTGGGAAGTGCTGCTAAATAGCGGGAAGAATTCAAAACAGATCAAGACTTTTGGTGAGCTTGTAGCCTTACGCGAATGTTAGTAACGGAAGGTTTTGTGATTTCACAAAATTTTCTTATTATATCTCCAACTCACCACAACTGAGATAACTGAAATATGTTACCAATAATGTTATTTAAACTAATTGTTTTGAATAGCTCATTTCTTGAGTATTTTCATTTTGAAAATGGATCATAGTTTTCGGGTACATTTATGCAAAAGTTAAGCTAGTTTAATAATCGAGTCTCTAATGAAGTTAATAATTTTACCTGTGTAACTGTAAGTTCTCCAAGGAGATAATCTGCAGTTTTTTGAAACATTGTTGTCGCTAGTCGACTCAGATTAGGATCATGTGGGTCGAGTGCCTCAAAACTGCTTGTACTAGTTGATAATGTAGGACCTATATTTAACAGAAAAATTAATGTTTCTTACTATTGTGATATTATTATAGTTTTTATTATGTTATTATTATATGTTTCAGGTTATTCTATACTTAGAAATAAGTTCAACCTTCCCTCAAAAACAAATTTATGTTTTTAGCTATCGTAAACCATACAACCAAGCCATCATACTATATCAGGCCATCATCCTTGAACATTTGGTAACAATCTTCCAAGACTCATTCAACATGTAGCTACTTCTTACTACTAATTAATTGTATTTCCAAATTGTAATAGGATATATATTATATCTAATCTTATTAAACGAGCAATTATTATATATTTGTATATAAATTTATTTTGGAGATCTCGCTAACGGCTCTAACGATTTGGATGAAAATTTGCATATAGGGGTTTTGACATCAGGAATCAATGCGCTAGGTCTTATGTCTGCAAAAATGCGCTAAGTAGCTCTTTTCCCCTACGTAAACTCTGAACTTCTTTTAGGATACCACCTTTGAAGTCACTAAGTAGGTGATCATTATAGGTACAGTACAATCCAGATGTTTTACCCGCAATATAGCCAAGTATGGAAGGAAGTATTTGGTTAGGTCCGATTTAGTCATGTTAAAACTGACTGCATTCAAATATGTACGTAGTAATAGATTAACTATAAAATAATTACTATAATACAGCAGATGTTATATTCTAATAAAATGATAAACTAATTAATTGCACTATTGTTTTTTTATATTTAAATAAACAGTCCATATGTACCCTACGTAAGATCGAAAAATATTCATATTTATTCAGTATGTAGGCTAATTCGTATTTACATACATTTTCCTGAAAAAAACAATTTAAAAAAAATACTGAGCGATGTTCAGTCGCCCAGGTGCTTATATATATATACACAAGCACCTTTATTACTCTGCCTAAATATGTAATAGGCCTATTGCTTGTTCAATTTTACTCGCCTGCTTCAATTGCACATAGTTTCATCCCCTGCCTAAATTGTACAAACAGTTTCGCTTATCTGCTTTTATTGCAAACAAAATTTAATTCACAAGCTTTAATTTTACATTCAGTTAAACTTTAACTGAATTCTATAGGATTTGTTTTGAACTTGGCCCTATAAATTATTTATTTACATAAGTTAAAACTCTGTAGGTAATCAACTGTACTATAAAGAATTTTCTATTATGAGAAAAATTAGTACAGGTTGGCTATTTATGTTTTACTGACACAAGACACTAACACCGCAAATTTACTATACGATCCCTGCGCCAACAGAAATGCAAGAATAAAAAAAAACAAAATAGCCTGAAGTTCTGACTTATAGTCTTTAGTCACAGTATATTTACCTGTATTCAACATTTAACAGTAGAATGTAAAATAAGGTTGTCGTCTGCAAAAATATTAGGTGAAGGTCGTATGGTAAATTTACGCCGAGTTAACTTTTGTAAACAATATTCTCAAAAATTATTACAACTTATTTAAGAATGTGCTTAGGTTGGCAGCAATACTCATTTTCCTAAAAAAGGTTTCCCAATTTGCGATGATATCTACGAGAGGCGTATTGTAAACTTATGCCGTGAACTTGTTAATTAATAATGGGTGAATCTACTTTGTTTAATTCGTTATTACTACATCCAATTTGCATGAACCACCCATTTACAACAGTTTAGTCTATACAGCCACCGTTTCCAATCTCAATAAAGATGTACGTTCATTCGTTCATAAAGTAAACTTACTCTGAATCAGCTTGCGTAAACTATATATTATACCAAGTACTTTAAGTAAAATATATGATTTCTGAAGATTTTGTACATCACTTATACATTTACAAATATTTTTTAAGACCTTTAATGGGCATTGTATATTATATAGAGTATACCCTACAATGTAGGCCTAGGCTAAACATAATTTTTCAATTATAATTTATAATGCTTATTGCAAGTCATATATTAGGTAGTGAGACTAAAATTGCACTGGACCAATTTTAATTTTTAAAATTGCCATAAACCAAGTCACAAGCGTCCTGAGAATATAAAATTTTAAAAGAATAGGTAGGCCTACTAACAAAATTTTTGTTTCCTACCTTTCTTAGGCGAATCGGTTATACCGCCTTCGTCTGAATTTTCATCTGCCATACTAAAACCAAATTTAATTAATACAGAAAGTAAGTGACTACAATATCAACAAAATTCTTTGAAACAACTGTATATTTGTAAACACATGATAATACATTTAAGGTTAGGTTGTATAATGACGTTTAACAGTAAACTCAATAGACCATAGACGTACTGTCACTGTCAGATGGAAAAATATCAGCTGTTCTACAGAACATCTTAATTTTTGGAAATACTGTGTTAATTTGGAAGATTATGAACATTATTTTTCAGTATAAACCTAACAATATAGTATTATTCTAAATTAAAATATATTTAAAATATTTTCACTTCTAAAAATACAAATGGAAAATTAAAACATTTTTAGTTACTGTGTTAGAGATGATGTGGCATAGTATTACTAAAAATGGAGCAATAAATTAGTATTATAATACGGTGCAATATGTATTTATTAATTTATATAAACTGTTTAAAGTATAAAATACAAAACGAATTTTTAGTATGAATTCAAATACATAAATAACCATAAAAAAGACTCTTCGATGCAACTATCGATATTTACAAAGACGTTTCGACTTCTGTGCATTGTAATCGATTACGATATAGTGAAGTACCATGACATCATGTTGATAGTGGTAAAAAGATATGCGCAGAAGGTAGTTTGTAACCAGTGCGCAGCGGGCAATCAAAGCGTTCTCGGAGATCCAAATTCAAAAATAGCAAGCGTTGAGGTTAAAGTGAGCTAAAATCGGACAACCTAGTCGTATTACGACCTTCGACAAAAACACATCTCGAATCTTTACTGAGTTGAATATCACAGTAACGAATTGGAATCCCTTTAGATTAGAGTTCTTGTAATTTTCTTTGACAAGTGAGCAGTGTGCGATGGCAAGCCTAATGAATGTGCGTCTTTCCAGGACCGACGCAGCTCCTTGGGGTTTCAGATTGCAAGGAGGAAAGGATTTCGGGACGCCTTTACTCATTCAAAAGGTATAGAATTTTAAATAATTATTAGTGATCATATTTATTGATTTGTCTGTTTCATATTTTAAAATAGATATAGCACGAATTGTTGATAATTTTTCAAGGTTGATGTACTAATCTAATATTGATAGCGTATTAGTACTGTAATTAAAATGATAAGTTAAAACAATTAGCCACTAATGCAATTACTACAAATAGGTATTACGGATATTGTAAACTAAATTCAATAAATTACATTAAATAAAATCTTGTTTCAAAATATTATAATTAAAAACTAATAAAATTGTTACTCGGCCTAAGTATGAATTGTGAACATGCAAGGTAGACCAGTTAAAATTTAGTTAACAAACTCAATAAATTGAAACCGCTGATGAAACATTATGCACATTTCACTGTCGTCAGTGTACATTCTGTCGTTATGATGTATGATTTACACAACTGACAAAAACATAGCGAGGACACATAAAACTTTGAACCGTAAACTTCAAATTTTTGTATTAGTTTTAATTGTTTCTTTAATAGGCCTATGATGAATTAGATTAGTCCTTGATTTTTGATTTGTCTTGTTTTGGTTTTTTTTTATCTTGCTGATGTAAACAACCTATGTTATGATTCGATGCAAGTCATACCCTAAATATAATTTATAAAGCGTATTGCGTAATTTTAATTTATAAACACGTATCAAATAATTAGGCCTAACATAACCTACAGTATTTTAAAAATATTTTAGAACCTATACAAGAAGAAAGCCTCTTAACTGTTTACCTAAGCTAAATGAGTTTGTAAATAGGGCTAACGATACATTAAGATAATTACATCACTTTGGTCCTCGATGTAGTTTGTAACAATTTGGGGGAAATTAAAAACTCATTTCCCAGTAATTTAGGTCTAGGCCTATATAATTTTACATGAATACAACTTTCTCCAATTCACATATTTGACTCGCCAAGCAGTTGACGTGATTAGTTGAACTAGGCCTACATTCAAACGTATATTACAAAATATGCGACAACGGAAGTCTTCAGCATTAGAAAAGAGTGTGCGAAATATTGTTTATAGGCCTAAATGTCCTATAACTTTCTTTTGGCGGAGGTCTTATTACATGAAAGCAGTTTTTTTTAAATAATGTAAACTTCTTAAAATTGAAAATAAAAATAAATTTGATGTTTTCAGCACACTTTGGGTAGCGGCATACAGATTATAAACCTTTTGAATCAGTTAGCCATCTTTTATTCGATCCACGAAAAAAAATTCTCATATTAAAAATTTGTTTTAATGTTTACAGAGTAATGCTAATGTTGATTTAGGCCTATAAACAACTCATAATACTCATGTTTTGTATAGTACGGCTGTATTAGGCCTATAGTAAACACTATCGTAGCGGGACGTAGTAGTTGGAACGCCTATTTCAGTTTTAGCATAATGTAAACTTGTTTTCAATTTTTATAGAGTAACTAGGGGCTCTGCCCCTGGACGCTTCGCGTCCCAACCCCGCCTTTGCCTTCGGCTTCAGATGGCTGCTTCGCTTCGCTCGCAGTTGGAAAATTCGCTCTCGTTAATCTTTCGCTCGTTTGTACATAGGTGACCGAGCATAAATCAGCTGTTTTATTTGGCTGCTGACTCAAACTCATTAAACATTATCTCCATAAGATTAACATGGGTAATTTGAAGGATTGTGTGCCGGAGCTCTTTCTCGGGTGAATAGCGGCTAAACGGATGATTGGATCTTGAATCTGACGGAAAATCGTTAGTTTGAAATTAAATTTTCTACAACTTTTGTATTTAACATTTTTTGCTATCGCTTACCGTTTTCTTACAAAACGCGATCAAAATGGAAAAATGAAAAAATCTTTTCCGCCCAAAAGGTGCTTTCAAAATTTAAAAAAGTTAAATTCTGGCAATTTTTCCAAAAGTTTCTCGTCGAGAGCTTTAATTCAAGTATAAGGTCGAGGGGATACGATTAGCCTACGGGAAGTGCCTCATAGTTTATATCAGTGAATTCGTCTAGCTTTAAAGACGTTGGGCGGAGCCTCCCTTCTCGGATGAATAGTGGCTAAATGGATGATTGAATCTTGAATCTGACGGAAAATCGTTAGTTTGAAATTTAATTTTCTACAACTTTTGTATTTAACATTGTTTTACATCTCTTACCGTTTTCTTACAAAACGCGCTCAAAGTGAAAACATTTAAAAATCGAAAAAATATATCCCGCCCAAAAGGTGCTTTCAAAATTAAAAAATGTTAAATTCTGGCAATTTTCCCCAAAAGTTTCTCGTCGAGAGCTTTAATTCAAGTATAAGTTTGAGAGGGTACGATTACGGGAAGTGCTATCATAATATTAATGTCAGTGAATCAGTGTTACCGCCTAGCTTTATATAAGTAGATACTAATATAGATCCGTAAAAACCAACACTAGTCACATCCAGTACAATTACATAGTGTCAGTAGGCCTATTACTTTTTGGGGGACAACGCTGTTCCTACATTTGTTAAATTACCTGTGCGACAATTTATGTAAATACGAATCACATACTGAATAAATATGAATATTTTTCAATCTTACATACATATGAACTGTTTATTTAAATAAAAAACATAAGCGCAATAGTTTAACATTTTATTAGAATATAATATCTGCTGTATTATAGTAAGTTTTTACAGTTGATCTATTACTACGTATATATTTTTAAATACACTCAGTTGTTTAATGACTAAATCGGATCTTCCATACTATATTGCGGGTATGTCTACTTAGTGACTTCAAAGGTGGTATATAAAAGAAGTTCAGAGTTTACATAGGCGAAAAGAGCTACTTAGCGCATTTTTGCAGACATACGACCTAGCGCATTCGATTCCTGACGTCAAAAACCCCTATGTGCAAATTTTCATCCAAATCGTTAGAGCCGTTAGCGAGGTCCCCGAAATACATTTATATACAAGAATTGCTCGTTTAATAAGATAAAGAGTAGGCTACTATCTGCACTCATAACAAAATAAGCCTTTCCTTTATCAAAATCGGTTCAGTGACTTACGCTATAGCCCCGTCAAATTTCAATAAGAAGAAAGGGAATATGCAAAATCCACAAAATATCATTTTCAGAATCGATGGCTGTGAAATTATGCAAATTATATGTGTTGACAGCCGTAGTCATAGGCACTCTAAAACATTGGTGGCACATGTTTTAAACAAATATGCTTCTACGGTAGGGATGCAAGTTGACCATAGGTTCCATGGCTGTCTAGGGTCACTGACTGTAGTCTCTCCAATTTCTTCCTGTTTTATTTTCTGGTCAGCACCCACCAATCCGTCTACGCGTACATCAGTACTGGTCCGAGAGCCATCCTTGTACCCGATTTCCTTAGCAGATCTTATTCAGTTCGAACGCCTGATGTTGAAACTACTTTCCAGTGCTGTGCCAATGAACTTGACGGTAAGCTTCCAAGGGACCCGTAGATGCTTTGTTATATCATAATGTGACCAACTTACCGACCAATCAGTATGTCACTTGAATAAATCTAACGTATTTAACATAGACAACTACCACAAAACGAATCAGGGTGTATACTGTCTTTTATTTTCCCAAGTTACAGCCTATACAGTGAGTTACGTTAAACAAATTTTACTTTTTTTCTTACGCCAGGATTCTTATATTCTCTCTGGCTTCTCTTTGTTCTCTCTACTTCTCGAAATACCGAATCTCTTCAAGTTTTTTTATCTGTTACAAAATCCTCCATCTTTGAAATATTTTACTTGAGCCAATCTCTGTCGTGTGCCTCTTCGACAATCGGTTCGAGATTTCGGTGAATTTCTTTTACCCAGGGACTTAGACTATCTATTAACAATGATTTATCTTGAATTACATACCACCAGTAAAATGTAAATTCTAATCTGCTTTATTAGCGAATTTCCATAGGAAAAATGAGCTATTGCAGTGGCTTTTATAGTAAGACCCAAGGTCGGGAATAGCAAATGAGCACCGATCATGGTCCCCAGAACACGTTTTGGGGTGACATTAAAAATCATATATATATATATATATATATATATATATATATATATATATGTATCCCTATGTATATATGTGTTCGCACTTTTTTTACGCGATCTTATAGCTCGCTTGGTTTCCCCAAAATCGATCAAAACGTACAATACCATAGAAGTACCCGGTTCAAAGCCATTTGGTTTATTCTACCGAGGGGTTGGCGTGCGAAGCACGCAATGCTATGTGAGTTGAAGATACCCCCAATATGCGGAATGGCGTGCGAAGCACGCAATGCATTGTGTATTGAAGATAATCCCAATATGCGGAATGGCGTGCGAACCATTTTGCAGGTATTCAGCACCGTCGTGAAAAGACCTATTTCCCCAATTGTTGGTTGAAACCCTAAAACATAGGCATATAAACTTAATTTTGGAAATTTGCTCAACTCACGTCAGTGGTTCAGCTGCGTGGTCGAATTATTTAATTTCTGTTGGCGACAATTAAACTATAGATTGACATGAGTTTCTACCTTTATTAAATCGTTCATTTTCGCGAATTCTCGGACTATTTGCTTTTAAGGTCGACCATTTTTCAAAAGTTTGTTAACATTGTACAGGAATTCCTTTCATACTACAAGGCAAAGTCTGTATTTTCCTATAGAACATCTTCACAAAACAATTGCGTAAGAATAGTTCTGTTTGGTGCAATACAAAAATCTGTTGTCATAAATATTTTACTATTTAACATTCTATCTCATAGGTTAATGTATGCAACATTTGTCACGTCTATGCTATTTGTCTGTCAATGTTTACGTTATGCTAGCAAAGCTAATGAGTGCCGGTAAACCGTTAGCTTAGGCTGAGGATTTCTCTTTTCTGTGATAAACAAGTCGACAATAAACAAAGTGATTATGATAGCAATGGATAATAACACAGAGCCGGATCTACAACAAATATTGCCATTGAGGCTTTGAAAATACCTAATTGAGTGTTGGATTATCAAGTTCAGCGTCGACACAAGAGCTAAGTAGGGAATCATAACCTCATACCACTTTATAGTGGAAATTTCCAAATACGTTGTCCAAGTAAAAATGTGTTCTCACCTCACGTTGCAGCAAAGCTCACTGTGGCGGTATATTTTTTACAGTTGCTTAGTGTTGTTCTGAAAGGATATTCTTTTTAAAAGCTCGAACAATATTTAAATTATTTAAGAGAAATAATTTGTAACAATATCGTAAAAATTATAAGATACAATAGTTATAAACAGTGATTATTAGCAGTAATTTAATTGAAAGTAGGCCTACTTACCAAATGTCGTTTAGATTCGTCGATGTAGTCTATATTTAATAGACTAATTTAACGATATAAACAAAATTTGAAGTTTGTAATTACACAAATGTTTTCTTTTAATATAAACGGTTTGTTCATTTCTAAGTCGAGATTTATCTGTTAAGTCCTCTGTCATAGCTCAACCGCTATGGTACTTGCCTCATAAGCAAGACGTCCCGGGTTCAAATCCCGCGGGGGACCATAAAATATTTTAAAAAAAGCCAAAAAAAAAACATGCTCGTTAGCCGAAAGGCACAAAGTGGCATGGAAAGCAAAAAAAAAAAAAAAATAATTTATCTGTTAAAAAATTGCTGTATCTATCTTCTATCTATATATATAAAAGCCAAATCCACTGACTCACTGATCACGATTTCTCAAAAACTACTGAACTGATTGGAACGAAATTTGGTATGTAGCTTCCTCTAGGGCCATAGGTGCTCACTAAGAAAGGTTTTCAAAAAATTCGAAATTTTAAGGGGGTTTGGGGGGGGTCAAAGTTACTAAATCACGATTTCTCTAAAACTGCTGAACGGATTGGAACGAAATTTGGTATGTAGCTTCCTCTAGAGCCGTAGGTGCTGATAAGAAAGGGTTTAAACAAATTTGAAATTTTAGCGGGGTTTGGGGGGGGGTCAACGTTACGCAATCACGATTTCTCTAAAACTGCTGAACGGATTGGAACGAAATTTTGTATGTAGTTTCCTCTAGGGCCCTAGGTGCTCGCTAAGAAAGGGTTTAAAAAATTCGAAATTTTAGAGGGGGTTGGGGATTAAAGTTACTAAAAAACAACCATCGTACAGATTGGAATGAAATTTAGTATGTAGCTTCCTCTAGGGCCCTAGGTGCTCGCTAAGAAAGGGTTTTAAAAAAATTCGAAATTTTAGAGAGGTTTGGGGGGTTCAAAGTTACCAAAAATCCTCATAAGAAATACATAGTGTAATATATTTATTGATATAATATATTTTTTGTTAATATACATTTAACTTTGATTTGTCTATCCGTGCAAAGCCGGATCGGGCCAGCTAGGGGTATATAGAATTTAAAATATTTTCAGAACACATGTTGCTAGATATGGAAAAGATGCTTTATTTAAATTTTGCCATCCATCTTACCAAACTTAGCCGTTATCAAATCACCTATGGCACTTATCTGAACTCAAAACTCGTCAAGCTTATCAATTACATATAGTTAATTTAGATATAGATTACTATAGATATTTCTAGAAAGTCTACTGTCTGGCTAATAGGTTTTAATGTAAAAATCTGTAAATTATCAAAAAATAAACACAGCGTGACTGTTTTCTTCACTTGCCAAGTCAAACGGTAAGTACGAGGGACAATATACTGGACGGTTGGTTTTTTTCTCAAAGGCGTTACACTTTTCTTATTCGTGTTATGAAACATCCATCTGAGTAGAAAACCTTTCAGCTGAAGTTGATAGTAGAAGTAACGCATTGCAAAGAAATCTATTCAACCATAGGTGAATTGATACGATGAGGCATCTAAAAATTATTGGTTAGTTCTGCATTTAGGAATGTTAAAAATACTACACAGTGCAATTTATATGGATGGTGATTCAGGAAGATACGGAAAAAACTTTCAGTACTTGTTCAACTAGTGAAAATAAAGAACAAAGTTCCTATACACATAGGTTCGGAAATGCTTCGTTTTCCATGTATCCGCCATTTTGTTTTTTAAAAAAATGATTCATATCTAGAGAAATGTTTGACTGATTGAATTCAAACTTGGCATGAAGTTTAACCTAACAATGGTCTATCTTAAGAAAAATAATCGATTATATCCAATCATGAGTTTCAAAATGACGGCTGAAGATTTCAAACCTAAATTACTCAAAAACCTACATTTTAACAAAAAAATTTTAAGGCACCTTTTTTGTAGCTCTTTTGATCCCCTATCGGATGGTGCAACTGTCAAAACAATCGGATGAAGGATAATAGCTGAGTTATGTGTAATAATTGATTTGTTCAACCCGGCATCCTATACCAACACAGTAAACACAGCAATATTGTATGTACATTTGCTGTAATTATTTTTAACTCAATACGAAGGCCTATTTGTATGGCTTATAAAGTAATTGGCAAATATTTATCAAATAGGCCTAGGTATCACAACTAATATTTAGTTTTTAAAAATTCTAAGTACAAAATAAAATTGTTTAGCAACCTCTAGCATATTTGGACAAATAGCAAAGTGTTAACTTTAATCTTCTGAATACTGTAGATGTACGTGCGTTTATCATTCATCCGTGTCTTTTGAATTATAAATCTGGCAGCATGTTTATCGAACAGTAAGTCGATACTTATTATTGCAATTTGTTATCGGTGTTTATGGAAACTTTTTTTTTATCACGTATCGGGAATAGATAGTGAGCTAAATTTACTTAGCCCAGGCCACACCTAGCAGCCTGATGTATCTGTCTGCGCATGTCAACGAGAATTTCGTTCCTGGAAGTCTAGCTATATTGGGCTACTAACACCCTGAATGTAAAGTACGCAGGGAAAAATTACAGCTTTGCAAAATAAACAAGACGTTTGTATAAAATGATCTACTTTGGTTAGCCCCATCGCGCGCAGTCTGGTTTTTCGATCAGACTGAACTGTGGACTGGCAAAATGTTTACTAATTGTTTTAATGTCAGAGACGCATTTTTTTAAATGATCTAGATTCTAATTAATTGTAACTCAACATTTGTAAAAAGTGCCCAAGAGGCAATAATAGTCGTAGTGGAGGTGAAAAAAAGGACAGTTTTTAATAAAGCAACTGTTAGAAAAAAACAGCCGGAAATATACGTAGTTTTGTAAAAGTCTTTCTTGTTACTAATTACTTTATCAGGCTATAAAAAATCTTGTTTTAAATCCCAGTATCTATTGAATATTAGTATTTATAAAGTCGCGGACAAGCCAGGGGTAATGCAAACAATTTCAAAAGAACCCAAGATCTGGGCTCAATTTAAAAAATTAAATAGTCCTAAAACAGAACCTTTAAAAGCATTCGTGGCTCCCGAAAAAAGTATAAGAACTGCTTTTTGGAGTTTAAAATGAACTCCGTTGGAACCTTCTATACACATAATTATGTTATGTTGTTTTTATATCTATATATATAAAAACCAAAATACCACTCACTCATTACGAAATCTCAAAAACCACTAAACGGATCGGAATGAAATTTGGTATGTAGCTTCCTCTAGAGCGGTAGGTGTTCGCTAAGAAAGATTTTTTTTAAATTCGAAATTTTAGTAACTTGGGGGTTTGCGAAAATCAAAGTTACTATAAATCCCCATAAGATTTTTTTTTATAAACGAAAAACCTGGGTGGTTATCATCGCCATAAGAAATACATAGCATATTATATTTATTGATATATTTTTTTTGTTAATATACATTTAACTTTGATTTGTCTATCCGTGCAAAGCCGGATCGGTCCAGCTAGTAATTTATAGAAGTAAAAGAGCTACTTAGAGATTTTTTTGCAGGTATAAAACCTAGCGTATTCGAATCCTGGCGTCCAAAAACCTCTATAGGTAGGTTATGAAACCTGTACAACGAATAGGCTATATTTGATATTGTTTATGTATTTTAGAAATAGCAAATAATAATTATAATCATTAGATAATTTATATTACCTTTATAGAAATACAAAGAATGCAGAAACTGGTGAAAAGGTTTTCAGAATGGTTAATAAAAGGAGTCCAGGGATATTTTAGACCTCCCGAAGAAAACTTTTAAAATTTGGGAATCCAATTTGGCTGTTCAGGTGAAATATTAACCCACACAGCATAGAGTTGTACCTTTACACCGTCAGTGAATACACAAAGACCTATAACACTCATAGAGGCCGCACCAAGTAGTTACCCAGCAGCTCATGCTTGAACTCTTATAAAAAAATAAAATAAGTATATGTAAAATCAAACGGCACATATAATTTGAAACATATTTTAGTGCTAATCTCTTTATAGAAAAATACCTGACTATAATTAATAATATACATATTTTCCTTTCCCTGGAGCTAGGAGGGCCGTGGCCCCTTCTGCCCATAGGTTTGGGCGCCCATGACGGAAAGTGTTCGGTTATGTATTAAGAGAAGCCTAATAACTGTCTTGTAATGAATTTACTTGAACTTCGGATAGAGTGTTCGCTTTACATCGTGTTTAGCACGATGGACAAGGAAGTGCGAGACCTATCAGTGCGTGCCTGTTATCACAGACCGCAGTAGATATGCCTACATACAGAAGTGTCTATAGGCTGCTCTGCACGTAACTGTTAGCAAAGAAGTAGTACATAGAGGACTTTATTATGTTTCCATGTTTAACTTCGGAGAGTTACTTGTTCGCCTTGTATGTTTCTATGTTTATCCCAGAATCGGGAACTGGAATTTGAATAAAAATTTAAGATCATCCAAATTCTAAGATCTGGTAGAAAATTAGGAATACACGCGCCTATGTTCTGCAGAAGTAGAAACTTTGGTTGGCTATCTTCGATAATCTTTGAGATAATTAATAACAAGTAGAATGGAAAATCAAGATATTTATAGTACTACTATTTTGGATATTTATCAAGATATTTTGGAAGTACTAGTCCAGCAAAGTAAAACAAAAACCATAATAAGTAGAACTTGTTAAATACAGCGACACAAATTTTGAACATCTTCAACATTTTTTTAAAGAGAATGATTTATTCAACATTTATAAATTTGAATTACTACTAAAACGAATTTGAAACATCAATTGACCTTTTTATTAGCACATTTACAAAATACATAATTATTTTTAACTATTTTATTTGCAAATTAAAGTAAGAACAGTTTTTGCTCAAATGTCTTTTTCTCCAGGTCTACTGGGCCGATTTGAATTATTTTGCAGTCGTTAGTAAGATCTTCTTGAGTATATTCCAAAATAATTCCAAATTGTCAAATTTTCTTACCGAAAACTAAAACAGTCTACCAACTTTCATTTACTATTAGGTTACTTACACATATTTTTTTTAAAGCCGATTCTTTGTGAATTTTAATGTAACCAAGAAACGCTCTCGACACCAAATTTATAAAAATTGGTCGAACAGAATTCCAGAATTAGTCGATACAAAACCATTTCTTTCTGTAAAACGCACAAAGTTCTATACTTTAAACACTGTTTTGACTGTAATGATTACCATAGCAACATAATAACAAATATCAGCTTGACAGCTGATTTTGAACATATAAAATAAATAAATTAATGTTTTTGATCCTGAAAGTCGTATTTGCTATGCTAGGAGCTGAACTTTTATTTTTTATATTAATTTATTGTCTAAATGAGTAGAAATTACTTTTTTTTTTCTTTCTTTTTTTTGAACCTTTGTACGTAATAGTCACTAATATTTTAAAGCGGACGCACATGTGCGTCCATAGTTTATAGGCATAAAATTGACGTGCGAAGCACGCAATGCATTGTGTATTGAAATTACTCCCAATATGGGGGGTGGCGTGCGAATAATTATTTTAGATTTTTCTTACTAGAATTAAACTTGTTTTAGGGTTTTGTCTAAAAATATAATTATTGGATATTATTCTTCTTCAGTAAACGTTACCACAAAAATTATACAAAATTTATAACATTATTATTCATATTCACATACATCAAACTGCTCTTGACTGTGACTAGACATGTGTGTAAATGGACCTTTATAGTTACTGGGTACCTGTACAATACGCTACTCCCATGTCTTCATTACTCTAAACTGGCATTAAGTAAAAAATAATCAAGTACAAGTTTGGCTCATGCGCAAGGGCCTTGAGTTTATTTTGTACTAGTTATCTCCTGTGGTGGAAATCTGACCAACTGTGTTTGTAAAGTAACGGATATTCAACTTGTTTTTCACATAAATGGAATTCATCTGTGTACAAATCTGGAGGAAAAGAGTGGCAAAAGGGTAAAGAGGAAGCTTGATGGAATTAATGATAAATATTAGTAAATAAAATAAATTCCTTAGAAGTAAACAATTCAACTATTAAGTGTAAAAACAATTTAACAAATAAAGATAAGTGATAATTCTATTTGAAAGAGATGCAAACAACGCTAATTATTTGTTTGTATATTTAAAAAAACATTTTTTTAAAGGCAAGGAGATAAAATTTTAAAAAATAGCGCATATAGCCATGAATGTGATCCAAACGCTTTCATTTAAATGCTTTAAGCGTTTTGTACGGAAAAAATATATGCTTATAAAAAATATAAAGACATGACTTACAAAAATAAAAATGTATATATCACGATATTTGGGAGTATTTAAAAATTTTGAGTTACACCCATTTTGATTTTTTTCAATATTGATTTCAAGCAGTTCAACCAAATATCGTTGTGTGGCATATCGTTTGATAGCTTATTTGATTCTGAATCCAAAAAGAATAATAATTAATATTAAAACAAAAATAGTACATAAAAATTGGGCAAAATCGGAAAACACGATTTCGTTGTTTTTTGGCCGCCATTTTTAATCGGTTAAAAATATTTATGTGCAAATTTCACCGTCTTTTTTTTCTTGAAATTCTACATCGAAATTATGTATCACATGACCACCTTCCTATTTAAAAAAAACAAAGTTACATTCAAAATGGCGGATCCAAGATGGCGGATAAATTTTTTGATATCTTAATAAAATAGTATTTTTACATAGAGTAGGTTCCTCAATCGCATCTACCTTCAAATTTTCCTTATATACGAAATATTAAACCGTACCCAGACTTAATTGACACCCTGTATTATTAGAATTTGTTTGCACCTTAGCCTCCAGAACCGGCTCACGCGCTGCTAAGTTCCGCTCGCAGAGGAAAAACTATCTTTGAGCAAACGTCCTTGCGCCCTCGGACTATGCTCTCAGCGGACAAATTCGCTTTTAATAGTATTTGACGTTTTGATCTCATTTGGTAAAACCAGATGGGCTATAAGGTCGTGTAAAAAATGTGCAGAACAATCTCTTATATTTAATTGTTTAGATAAACCATAAAAAAGTTTCATTCTAGTATGAAACATCTCAAAAATTGTTACATCCGGTAAAAAAAAACGCGCTTGCGGTTGTTGGATTTTTGTCTAACGAACCCGTCCGAGCGAGATTCAAAACCTACGTGTGTACCAAATTTGGATCAAATCGGACGAAAAATGTGGCCGTTACCCTGTGAACACACACACACACACATAATTTTTATCCCAAAACGTGATATTACGTTTTATCCCAAAACGTGTTTTTACTTTTTATTCCAAAACGTGTTTTTACGTTTTATCCCAAAACGTGTTTTT
>JAGFPH010006826.1:45796-63584 GCA_018207615.1 Philaenus spumarius
TATCGAATTTTAAAGATAATCTTTTGTAATTTGCAGGAAATCGTTCATGAACATCTACATTATAATTCGTAGGTGACAGAAACTGCAAAGGTACATTTTTATTAAAGATAAACAACATGAGTTTCAGTCGAATCACTTGAGAGCAGTAAAACATCGGAGCTCAGTTTATTACCTACTAACTATACATTGCAGCCCAGTCGGTATAGGTTACAACTACCAGTAATTTGCAACGGCTGATTTTTTTTTACTTTCCTTACCCTATAGGTAAGGTAAGTATTGCGATCGACCCAAAAATTCGATGTCGAGTTTTCATAATATCTTTACGTTTCAAGGCCCCCTGAGTCCAAAAAATGCATTTTTGGCAATTGGTCTGTCTGTGTGTCTGTGTGTCTGTGTGTCTGTGTGTCTGTGTGTGTGTATGTGTGTGTGTGTGTGTGTGTGTGTCCGGAGTGCACAGGGCAAACGGCTGGACGGATCGAACTGAAATTTACAGGATATCTTCAAACATGTAAACAATTAAACCCATGTAAATTTGAAGCAAATCGGAGGTGGTGTCTTACCGTGGGAGCAGTTTTTAGCACACTTTTGGTATTTACTCCAAATTCCCTCTAACGATTTTGATTAAACTTTGCTAACATACTCTACTCCGACCCCCTTAACACCCTATGTACGCGAAAGACCGTTAAAAATTCGTTGAAAAAAGTTATTACAAAAACCAAGTTATTTTCTTTTTATCTCTGAAATGGCTGCTCCTATCGACTTGAAAATGGCCTCATTCGATTCAGCGTCCAAAATAATGTCAAAAACGATACCCCACTCAACTTTTTTCATTTTTTCAAAAATTGCCCCCAAAAAGGGCGTTTTTGGGGGTAAAATTTTTTTTTTTTAAACTAGCCGTATTTGGTATCAAATTTGACATTTTGTGAGGTTAGAAATCGATTGACACCAAAATCAGGTCCGTGGGATTAACCGTTTTGAAGTTAGTACCGCTTTCTTCGAAACGGATACTCCTATTAACTCGAAAATGGTATCATCAATCTCTCCCTCGAGAAATTTGATAATTGATACAGCATCTATTTTGGTAAGGAAAGTTGTGTGATGTGCACACCAGATGTTTTATAAGTACATTAAAGTATGTAGATTAACATAAAAAATTTTTACCAGTCCATCGATTTCCCAAAGTCGAAAAAAAATCGATTATCATTTTGTTTTCGATTATCCTTAATATTTCGATCTGGGATGAAGATAGAGGAAAGTAAAAAATACCACCGTGTAGGGGAGGTATTTTTCAACAAAAAAGGTCACATGTATTTATTTCGTCCGAGCAATGGTTTGTCTGGAAAAAATTCGATAATGCAAGTATGTATTTTGCAGCAGGGGAAATCACTAAAAGGGGACCTCTTATTCATATAGTGTTTGACTTACTGTACTGGCGTTTGATAATGACTGATGAATAGTCGAAAAGCGACAGGCGAAACAAAAGAAAAAAGTTTAAAACTAAGTTTTCAACTTTAGATATATTTTTAAAGTTGGAGTATTTCAAACGTAAAATATTTTAATGTTTTAAAAGAACCGTTTTACTATGAACTATTTTACATTATTAATAAATGTGTATTCTAAATTTAGGAAAAACAATATTTTAAAAAGGAATGAGTGACTTGTTTAAACGTAAAATTAAACATTCATTACCATAGCAACCAACCGCAAATTTAGAATTATTGTTAATTATTTTTCACAACCAAATGTTTTTAGGTTAGGTTAACAAAATGGAAACAAATACAACAAAAAATAAATGAAAAAGGCTTACTGTGACACAATTCAAGCACCAGTCCTTTATCACCATTAAAACTATGCCAACTTTTTTTAGGCCAGTTTGAAATACTACTTTATTGTATGACATTTTGGTTATAGTTTATAACTTTAAAATTGCTTCTCTTATATATAAAAATAAATAAACGGTATCAGTTAACTGACACAAACTTTCTCCCAACTTACTGTAGTCAAAATAATATTGTTTTTAATCATTTTATTTACTACTTTTTAGAACAAAACAAAAAAATTATATTCTACCTACGTCAATCGTATAAAAAAATTATTGTCCCAGGCGGGATTCGATCGCGCGACCTTTGAATTACTGGCCGTGCTCGCTACCGTGGTGCTACCCCGTGCGGCCGCTGCCGCGATGCTAGATTGACAACACAAACTTGTTTATTTTTAAACATTTCCCCACAATTATAAAACGCCGAAGTTTTGATAAAAGCGGGTGGTGTCATTTTGTTTGGCATCTTAAGCACTATAAATAATGAAAATTTGATCAAAATCGTTGAGCCGTTTTTGAGAAATTTGCATTTTTTTTCGTTTTTTATGGGTTTTTAGGGGTAAATTACCCTTAAAAATTAAAAATTCCAAAAAATGATAAAAAAGCCTGGAGATATTAGGGTTTAGTACCTACATACCAAATTTCATGAAAATCAGACTAATAGTGTCCTCTCTGGTCGTGTATACATACAGACAGACTAACAGACAGACACCACTCTAAAAACACATTTTTGGTTTCAGGGAGCACCAAAACAAAAAATTCCACTAAAAATATTTTTGGGTTCAGGGAGCACCAACACAGATAATTGCACTAAACAATTTTTTGGGGTTCTGGGAGCACCAAAACAGATAATTCAACTGAAAATTCAAATTCGAACATTTTTACGAAAACAATACTTTCTCCATATACTACGTATAGGGTGGAGAAAGTAAAAATCTCTGTCCTAATCAATCGCCATTCCCGTAAAAATATCATACTATACAAAATCTGTTTGCATTTGCTTCGCCTCGAGTCTCCGCGGCGGTTGGTGAGCGGAGCCCTCTACAGTATAGGGAGCACGAAATAAGGCGGGTGAGAATTTTTGCAGTGTTGCCAGATTGTTGCGCAGAGCAAGCGATTATCGACCGTTCCTCGCTTTGCCAGTCCCATGTCTGGCAACTGCGCAAAAATTCTCACCCGCCTTATTTCGTGCTCCCGACTGTAGTAATACTACTCTAGTTTTACATTATACTATTAATCCTAGCGAATATGTATAAAACAATAGGCCTATCCATTAATGTGTTACATCTAACACATGATATAATAACTCTATAAGAAAAAAAAATGGAAAACGTTGCTTAGTTTTTGTAATATTAAAAAAAATAAAAAATCACGATTTTTCATAACTAAATTGGTGTAGGCCTACAAGTTTACCGTCTTTTACACATGATACCTGTAAAATGCTTTACTTGAAATTTGAAGTAAATAATAATCAAATAGCAATACAGTGTTAGAGGAGTTATACGTTCCATACGTGCCAAAGTAAAATTTAAACTTAGTTTAAAGTTAAACTAGCTGACCCGTGCGAAGCATTCGCATTCTAACTTACTTAAATCCCACTTAATTAAAGTAATAGGTGTATCCACAATGCTGTTTATAACCACGCTTACAATTAATTAAAATAGCAATGTAGTGGCGTTACGGCAGCTCTCCAGCTGGGTATTATTATCATCAGTGTTGCCAAAGCCAGGAAAATATCCCTACAACTTACTTGCACTGTTACTTTCGGATTCTTTATTTCTTTTTTTTTGTATTTTTTCGTATACTGTAGTTGTATTTTGTATATTTTTCCGGTGTAGCGGTTAAGGAAAGCTTTAAAATGATGCCTCATTCATGTAATTTGATGATGTATTAAGGAAGTTATGGCGTACCGACAACAAAATGGCCTTGAAAAATAATAAATGTGATTAAAAAATATTTATTGTTTTAATAAAAAAACCTCCAGAACTGTACTCAGTGTAAGAATAATTTAAGATGGCGAAAACTAGCTATTGAGTTGAGTTAAACAAAAATTAACCTCTAATAGTCAAAAAAATTTGGTTATTCCTATAAATATACGCGTCCTGGTAATTTTATAAGACCTGAAGGGGTCTCAATTATTGGCAGCATCTGTAAAATACAATGGCTGTTTATCTGAAACTAAAGAGTGACTTTATAGAAACATTTTATTGACTTAATTTGGAATAAATTTTGTGTTGGTACGAGATGGTGAATCTGCGTTATACACCGGATTTTAATTACATAAAATGTATAGTGTTTAAGAATGAGCTTGGATTTTAAGTGCTCATGGTGATGGTTCGTAAACCAGACATAGGGGACGTTTTCTTTTGTCCTGCGGACATGCAGGATCAGTGATGATTTGTTGTATGTGTGGGTGTGGTGAGAACCTTGGGCTTTGTGTTAGTTTTAGTTAGTTTTAAGCCTTGTTTCCACGACCAGTGTTTTCGCAGCCCGGTGTCGGTACACGGATAGCGTATCGCCTGTGTATTATCAGACGGGACCGTTCGCACGACCTGTGTCCTGTGGTAGGTGGGGCGGCTACGGCTAGGCTATTAACTCGGGCCACCGGCCTTTAATGTGCCGCGTTTTTCCCGTTTTTTACGGGAACTATTCAGGTCGTCTCGGACGGCTTGTCCGGACGTCAGGCGTACACGGGGAAGCTGTTCCCACTACTAGTTATCTGGTGGATGTTAGACGAGGCCTTACGAACGGCACGTCGTGGTAACAAGGCTTTAGGATGAAGGCCTCGAGTGTCTATATTTTGGGTGCCCTTGGGAGATGCTTGAGTTCGATACGTACCATGAGTTAGTGATCCAACGGAGAGTTTTGATTTGGAAGGAGTCTAACCTTTAATTCAAAGCAACAGACACAAGGGAATACCAGGCTGGGGATGCGTACTGGTCTGGTAGATGTTTTGTACATGGACAATCTGATACGAAGTGGTTGAGGGCTCTTGGCGTGTATGACTGGAAGGAATCTGCTACGGACAGATTTAGCCCTTGACAGTGTTTGGTTAAAACATGACGAGACAAGTATTAATTTAGAGTCAAGCGTAATTCAAGATACCTCCTCCGAAGGATTTGGTTTTAAGCGATAGAATTAGGGTGTCCCACGAAGAAACGGAGAAACTCTCAGGACTTGTTCTTCAGGTGAAAATAACAAAAAAGTTCATATAAACATAGGACCGAAAACTCTTCGTTTCCCAGATATCCGCCATTTTGTTTTTTGTGCAAAATAATTCATATCTAGAGAACGGTTTGACTGATTTGAGTTCAAACATGGCATGAAGATTAACCTAACAATGATATCTCCCAAGAAAAATAATCGATACTATCGAATCTTGCGTTTCAAAATGGCGGCTGTTTGAAAATTTCAAACCTAAATAACTCAAAAACCGAAAACCGAGGTCAAGATACCTTTTTAAAGCCCTTTTGATTCCCTATCGGGTGGTGTAACTGTCAAAACAATCGGATGAAGGATAATAGCTAAGTTAAAGGTAATGACAGCAAATGTACATACAATATTGCTGTTTACTGTGTTGGTATAGTACACCGGGTTGAACAAACCAATTATTACACATAACTTAACTATTATCCTATTAACAGGCGCCATTTTGAAACGCAAGATTCGATAGTATCGATTATTTTTCTTGGGATATATCATTGTTAGGTTAAGCTTCATGCCAAGTTTGAACTCAATCAGTCAAACCGTTCTCTAGATATGAATTATTTTGCACAAAAAACTAAATGGCGGATACCTGGGAAACGAAGAGTTTTCGGTCCTATGTTTATATAAACTTTTTTTGTTATTTTCACCTGAAGAACAGTCCTAAGAGTTTCTCCGTTTCTTCGTGGGACATCCTGTATATCAACAAGCGTGCTGGTGAACTAGCCATAAAAATACGCGAGAAAAAAAACATTAAAAAAGTAAAATGAACATAAAAACATCTACATTCTGTGCAGTTGGGCGTTGAATGTGAACCTATGTAATTTTACTGGTAAGTAAACATATAAGAATTCCATATGAACCAACAATGTTCCATTATTTCCATCGGTTGCTACACGTCGGCAATGCATACCGGCAGTTTACCGTCCATGACATTGAAGTTACAGCTGATCCAACAGTTTTACTTTTCCCACGCCATTCAACTTTGCAAAATGCAAACTATGTAATAACACTGCATGTCCGGTCGTCAGGGTCATTTGCGTATTTTGTAATTTATTCGTGGTAGTAATTTATTATTTTACGCGTGGTTTGGTCCACAAACCAGTTTGTACAGAAATATTTTGATTCAATTGGAACCATCTCGGGTTTTATCTACAATTGCATTGCAGGAAAGAAAGTTAGTGTTGAAAAGTTGCAGCAAATTTATATAAACACTAGTAAGGCCCCGTGAAAAATCACAGGCAGATTAATTAGATACAAATCAGAAATACATCATTTACAAAAATACTATTTAAAAACAACAAACTTGGTCTAGGCCTAACTAACTAAGCTGACTGGGATTTTTAACTCGGTAAGGATTATAAAACTATAGGCCTATTTGTAACAAATTTGTATTTATTATGTATGTTATTATATATTTAAAGAAAGATACAAATATTATCTTTTAATTGCTTTTTATTTCAAACTAGGGGATACCTAGTTAATAATAACCTCAAAGCTAAGATGGTAAATAATGTTAAATAAAATGTCTAAATCAAATTATTTCGTATATTTTATAATAGCAGTTATAATAACGGTTAAAATAACCAGCAAGGCTTAGGTCTACACCTAAACAAAAACCTAACCTAAAAGTTAGAAATACAAATAATTGCTTAAAAATTTGAAATCAGCTGTTAATGAAAATATTAAAAGATGATTACTGTATCAACAATAAGCATACAATTTAATTACTATTTAGTATGGCGCTTCCATTGCCACAAAATATTTAGTATAGTATGTGTTTTTTTTTATGTCCAACAATGGTGTTGTTTTTCAAAAAGTATATAAAAACACGAGTGTATTCAATAGAAACTTGGTGTCAAAACTTCAAAGCAATCGGTAAAGAACTTCCGAAGATTTAAGATTTTGAACAAACGAACATTTACATTTTTATTTATATACAGGGTGGTTATAAAGTCACTTCTCCCACCCTCCCCCCCCCCTTTAACTCTTGTGTTTGTTAAAACAAACAAATACCCTTTGGGGAACGATACTAACTTAGCCCAAAGTATCTTTTGAAGCAATCGGAAATTTTGAGTGTCCCCTAAAAATGGGGGATTTTGGGGGCAACTCAAAATTTTTAAATGGGAAGTATGGTCGTGTGATACCTCATTTTAAAGGTCTATTTAAGACTAGGAAAATGACATAAAGAAAATAAAAATCGGACCACCCAAAACAAAATGGCGGCCCTAAACGTTGCTAATATCTCGAAAAGGAAGAGTTTTAAAAAAATGTCAAAAAATGTTTTTTTTTCAAAGTGCTTAACCTAAAAAATTGCTTCCAAATCGATTTCGTAAATTTTATTTTTTTTTTAATTTTCCAAGATGGAGGAGTAAGATAGACGCGAAGCAGTCTATAACGCGAAACCACAAGGTCGAGTTGCAAACTCACAAACTTCCGCTGCGAGTGGAGCGCGTGAGACGAAGTGACGAAGTTGGATGCTTAGGTGCAAACAAATTCTACTAATATATTTCGAACACAGAGGTAGCTATACAGCGCCTTTATGAGTAGGCCAATTTCCCAAATAGTTGGTTGAAACTGTAAAACATATAACTTGAATTTTGGAATCGCTAAACTTACGACAGCGGTTCAGCTGCGTGGGGGAATTATTCATTTATAAATAGAATCCGAAACATGAGATTACGAGGCTTAAGATAATTTCGTTTTTAATTTATAAGGATAACTTGACCGAGAGATACAACTCTGCAACGCTCCTAATTTTGTCCGCCATCTTGAAAGGGACACTAATATTTCAAAATGTTTTCACTGACAATTTTCTTTTACAATGATCTCGAAACTTATGTGACACTCAACCTATAAAGAATTTAACATTTTTGAGAATTGAATGCGAGTGGCTCAAATTTTGGTACAAATGTATCTAAAACGTAACGAAAACATTGTTTACAGATTCTCCATTAACAGTTAACATTTTTAAACCAAAGCTCTGTAACACCAGGTAATGCAATCACACTGTTTCCAAGACTATTTGTAACACGATAGCTAATTGGTTTTGTTTTGTTTTGCAGGTAAACGAATCGCTTTATCAGCCATGAACATGAACAAGACGTCAAATAAGGTATTAATCAACAATGATTTGTAGGCGATGTTTTGAAATGTGACGGTCAACACGAATGCCTCTACACGTCAATTACATTCGTACAAGCATAACATGGGAACGATTAGTCTTTTTTAAAGTTTATTTATTGCTTTTATATTTTGTAGTTCTTATCTTCTTAAGACCAAATTATAAGAACCGCTAGTATATCTAGTTGTTTGTGTTTCACTTGTCTCCAAAACCTTAAAATTAAAAGATAAAGAGAGATTTTAATATTTTCAACAGAATAAAAAGTAACTTATATTTTTACAACAAACGTAGAGGTAAGAAAATACTTGATGCAGCAAGTACTGTAATTCAAATTAATTTATAACAAAATCGTATCATGTGTATATTTTTAATTTTCATTTGTCGTAATTTTTTGTACACTTGCTGTACCCCTTTGGCCAGCCCCCTCCCCCCTTTGCCACCACCTAGTTACGGCCCTCAATATCTAAATTTGTAGATAGCTGAACTTTTCATATGTTTTTACATACATAACATTGTGAAAATAATAATGTACAAGTGTGTAGTTTATTCTTTTCCTTATGAGAAATTAAATATAATGTAGCGTTGTAAGATTATAAACGTCTGGAAACCGAGAAAATGTTCGAACATTTTCATGAGTAAACTTTACAACTAGATGAATTAACAGGGCTTGCTTTAGGAAAGAAATTGATTTTGTTGTCAGTAGACCTAACGGTTTAATCCTCTATTCGTCACTTACTTCTGAGAAAATAAAATCACTAGAACTGATCGAAACCGCAAATGACGACAAACTGAATTAGTTGAACTTAGTGATGAGATAATCGAATAGTTTTACTAATCGAATAATTTGATTCGAATAAAACCAAATGAATCACACAGATCAAGCACTTGGTAACTTTATTCGAATAACAACTTTACTCGGTTCGATAAAGAATTTGTCGAACATTTTCATGAGTAAACTTTACAATTAGATGAATTAACGGGTTTGGTTTTTAGGAAAGAGGTTTTGTTATCAGTATACATAAAGATTGACTCCTATATTGGTTACTTAGGCCTACTTCTGAAAAAAGAAAATTACTAGAACTGATTGAAACCGCAAATGACGACACACTGAATTAGTTGAACTTAGTGATGAGACAATCGAATAGTTTTACTAATCGAATAATTTATTCGAATAAAAACCTAATAATTTGATTCGAATAAAACCAAATGAATCACACAGATCAAGCACTTGGTAACTCTATTCGAATAACAGCTTTACTCGGTTCGGTAAAGAATTTGTCGAACATTTTCATGAGTAAACTTTACAATTAGATGAATTAACGGGGTTTGTTTTTAGGAAAGAGGTCGGTTTTGTTATCAGTATACCTAAAGATTGACGCCTCTATTGGTCACTTAGGCCTATTTCTGAGAAAAGAAAATTACTAGAACTGATTGAAACCGCAAATGACGACAAACTGAATTAGTTGAACTTAGTGATGAGACAATCGAATAGTTTTACTAATCGAATAATTTATTCGAATAAAAACCTAATAATTTGATTCGAATAAACCCAAATGAATCACACAGAACAAGCACTTGGTAACTCTATTCGAATAACAAGCTTTACTCGGTTCGATAAAGAATTTGTCGAACATTTTCATGAGTAAACTTTACAATTAGATGAAATAACGGGTTTTGTTTTTGGGAAAGAGGTTGGTTTTGTTATCAGTATACCTAAAGATTGACTCCTCTATTGGTCACTTAGGCCTACTTCTGAGAAAAGAAAACCACTGGAACTGATCGAAACTGGAAATGACGACAAACTGAATTAGTTGTACTTTTTGATAAGATAATAGAATAGTTTTACTAATCAAATAATTTATTCGAATACAAAACCTAATGATTTTATTCGTATAAAAAACAAATAAATCACATAGATCAAACACTTGGTAACTCTATTCGAATAACAACTTTACTCGGTTTGATAAAGAATTTGATCGAATTATAGCTAACAATAATATAATTTTGAAATTGCTTTGTAAATTATAAATGAAGTATATTAACATGTGAAATGTATTGCTTTTGGGGGTTTGGTAATTAAGTAAAATTCGGAGTAGGACATATAAGAAATGTTTAACAAATAATATAAATATTATTATTTGATTATATTTTAGACACCTTGTTCATAGATTTGTACATACTTGATAAAAGTTTTAACATATTTACTAGTGATTTACAGTATTTAGACCTATTTTTATGCGTATATTTGTATTTTAGTAGTAGTTATAAGAATAATAATTTGTACATAGACATTTATTTATATAGGTAATTAGAAAATTTTTTATGAAACAAAAACAGTAGAAACATTTTGGGACTAAACAGCTAAATAAAATAATAAGTTAAATGAATAACTATTTATTCAAATATTATTCTAGTATTGGCCTAAAACTACACAAGGAAAATTATTCGAATGTCTCCCACAACAACGGCATAGCACTTCTATTCGATTGAGTATCTATTCAAATAGCCTGTACTTCTATAGGTACTCTATACAATTCACTCATTCGACAACAGTTCATTTGAAATAATTATTAAATATACAACAAAATAATGGAAGTGTTGAATCTCAGTGTACAATTATATAGGACTTTGTAGTGTGTGATCTGGTCATATTATATGTTACAGCTTCGCAGCTGATTTATCTGTACTAGTGGACCCGGCAATGCTTCGCTATTGCTATTGCTTGATTTACCTAACCTAAAATTATATTCAGTTTTTGATCCAAATCAGTTGTTGATCAAAATCAGCTGTTGATCAAAATCAGCTGTTTTAAGCTTTTCATACAAACAGCTGTTTTTTGTGCCCCTGATAAAATCAAAAGAAATCTTTCTTCTTCTTCCTTAAGATTGACCTTCCATAAGATTAACATTGAAACTTTGAGGGCTACTGGGGCGTATCCCTGAGGACCGATGTAAATTATAATGGGATTCTGCTCATCTACAGGACACTACCTTTCTAACGGTATGCGCGAGTTTCTCCTACGATGCACACAAGCTGAGAAAAAAGGACGACAAGTTTTGTGCTTGCCTATTAATATATAGATAGCAGTGTTCATTCCGTTTCCACAACTGTACACGTGATAGTAATTTGACATACCCTGAGCTAGAAAGTCTTAATTATATAGACCCTATACACAGAAATATTACACAACAATGTATATCCGCACAAGAATCAAGTTTATCAATTTGTTTTGTTGATAGTTTCCTTTTGTCAGTACATATTTCATAAGGTGGTTATTTCATGTGACAGGGATTTTTTTAAATTGGCGTTGTTCTAATTATTTTACAGTATGATGGTTACATTTTGAACTTTAGTCGCCATTCCTCTCCCCATGAAGGTTGCAGATTTCTCTATCTTTATTTTAAAATGTATATTTTTACAATAGGAATAGTTTGTAATAAATAAAAATATGATCCGTGTTTTTACAATGCATTGGGGATTATTTACTGAAACCATCAAAACTATAATTTGCATTTGATAAAGATCTTGGAACAAGGATTGTTTACATTTATTTGTTGGCAAACATGCAAATTTTAGTTCCGTATTAGAAGCCAAAACAAACTACGCATTAATAAGCTCTTTAAACCCAATGATAACTATTTGTCGCTGTTGCAGATTCTAGATTTTCTTCCGTAAAAATTAGTCCACTTTACTCCTTGCAAAATATTCATTGTTTAACCTATAATAAATATTATTAATTATATGTTTGTATTTATGTTTATGTTGGTCAATAATTGTTCTGTAATTATTAGGGGTTAGATTTTAAGTTTTTATTAAATTGTATACCTGAGCCTTGCTGGTTCTTTTAACCTTTATTATAACTGCTGTTTTAAAATATAAGAAATGATTCGATTTGGACATTTAACATCATTTACCATTTTAGCTTTGGGGTTATTATTAATCCTATATCTTTATTATAAAGAAAATATAACATGATAATGTGTATAGAAGGTTCCAACTGGGTTGGCGTGCGGAGCACGCAGGGGTATCCCCTAGTTTTAATATAAAATCAGATTAGCCGTAAATAAACTAATTACTTCTTCTAGAAACAATTTCGTAGTAAATGCTTATCGGGTTAGTTGTATAGGATGCAAATGGAATACCTTCGCTGTCGATGCTATTGATAGACCAAGGGGAGGGAAGACTGCCAGCCGCTGTGTCGACAATTTGGGTCACTTGTACTGACTCATTACTTGTCGCGAGTGCGAACGATAGTTTTGAGTTACGAGCCACGGGTGCATTATCCGGAACACAAATAAGATCAGACGGTAGTTGCCAAACGTTCCTTGCTAGTTTCAATTAATTGTAAAACGTGTACGGCCTTAAGATTTAAACGGAAAAGCTTTCCGTCAGTAGTCAACTTATCTTCACCAATTTCGTTAGAACATGTTTGGAAGATATTTATAGTTAGGGAGGTTTGTGGGTTATCGAGTACAATTTGAAACATAGGAAATGTATATTCTTATAAGAAGATGAAAACAAAACTGATATTCGTAAAGGTTCTACATGAGAAATCTACATGAAATAAATGGTACCAGAAACTTTCACATACTTTCTCACAAACATATTTAAATTATTAAACAGATTCACTGTGACTTCATAATTTTATTGTATTAAAGTAGGAGAGGAGATACATTAAAATAGGAGAGTAACTCATAAATATTATGATTATTATTAGCTAGAGAGAAAACTATTCGATTATTTCAAACAAATTTGCACCAAACATGTCAATTAGGCCTGTATAGATGCACGAAAAAAGATTTTGAAAATTTTTGAAAACAACCCCCTTTTTGGCCAAAAAAACCCCCAAAAATAAGTTATTATTATTATTATTAGCTAAACGAGAATCTTTAGAAAGATGCGGTTTTTGCATATGGTAGGGTAATTATAAGGGCTACAAATAGGCCAAATTTTATCAAAATCGTTGAAGCCGTTTTTTTTTCATAAAAAAATAACTGATTTTTGGTTTTTTTTTTACCAAAAAGGGGGTTGTTTTTCAAACCTTTTTTCGTGCATCTATACAGGCCTAATTGACATGTTTGGTGCAAATTTGTTCGAAATCGATCGAATAGTTTTCTCCCTAGCTTTGAATACACACAGACAATTTTAGACATGCAGACATATAGACAGACATTTTGTAAAAAACACTTTTTTGGACTCAGGGGTCCCAAAACGAATATTTCCACAAAATCTCAATATTGATTTTTTTTGCGATCACTATACTTTCTCTATACTATAGTAACTTATAGTGAGAGAGTAAAAGGGGAGTGAGAAAGGCATAAACAGAAAATCAGTAAAAGGATACAGGATTGTTTTGAGTTTTTAATTTTTTAATTGAGATTTCAAAACAGTTTTAACAAATTTAGCTATAACGACCAAACCATTTCCGTATAATGGGATCATTTATGTTGGTTGAAAGAAGTTTAATTTCGTGAGTGTATACCAGTTTGAATTCTCCGAGCAAAAATTCTTTAGTTCTAATTTAAAAGTAGAGTCGAAGTCAAAATCTGTGTAGGGCCTGTAAGAGTATTAAGATACTTATGTTTGTTCTAAGATAGGCTTACTTCTAGAGTTCTAACGGGCCAATACGTTGTTAAAAAAATCCTTTTCAGTAGATTTGCACAAAATTTTGTCAGAAATTTGATCGATGTGTTAATTTAGATTGTCTTTATATTAATGGTAAACTATAAATGTAATTGCGTGTAAACCAATGTCATAACATAAAGTTCAACTAACTTCAAAACCCAAATTTAAATAAGTTCAAGTATTTTAGGTTAAATCTAGTTAAAGGCTGTAGATTATAGATAGGTTGTAGATAGATTATAGATTATAGATCATATATGTTATAGATTCAGGCTATAGTCTAACCTAAAATTGTGTTTATTGAACTTGGTGACCTAATCAGCTGTTATCTGTTGTTGTGTACAAGTCGTTGCTATGGTAACAAACACACGTGGTAAAAATAATTGTAAATCCTAGTTACACAATGTTGAAGACTATTTTCGTTGAAATTGCTTAATTTCCATAGAATATCCCGATTTGCACAATTTTGTACTCTCCTATGGATGTTAAAATAAAAACATGTGCTATTATTGTTGTTTCCCTGAAATGGAGCTCATAATTGGGTAATAGTAAGTTAATATAAAACATAGGTTATGAATAAAAAGGGAAGTGGGATAAATAAATGAGAAATTGTATTTGGCTTGTAGTATAATATTTAGATGCAATACAACTTTCAAATAATTATTTACTTTTTTTGTGTTTTAATTTTTTTCTGGATTGTAACTTTTTTTCCCAAATTGGTTATTCTTTTAATGACAATATTTTTACAAAATTTATCCACAGCCACTTTCTATATATTTTCTTACAAAATCATTAGAGTTCAGTCTCGATGTATAGTTTTAATGGCGCCCTTCGAGCATGGGCGGATCCAGCCGGTTTTTAAGGAGGAGGCTGTCTCCTATCGGGGGGGGGTATAGAATATTTTTTTGGAATACAGTGCTCGAAAACGTAATTTCAGACTATTTCACGAGCACCCATTTTTAATAGGAATTAAGGATTATATGCTAACTCAAAAATGAAATATTATTATAACAAATTGTAGAGAATAAATCAAAAAATTTAACTGCAATTATACTTGAAAATTTTAAATAGCCTTATTCTAAAAACTTATTTCACTAAATTAGAACAACTAAACAAAATTCTCACAAACGTATAATATTCAGTTCCAGTCAGACGGGAAAAGGTATGGCTAACGCGCCTAGGGCGTTGAAAATGTATATATTTCACGGAAATACCCGAATAGCTTCGGAACACTAAACCAGGTTTTCCTTAAATCAAATGAAAATATAGAACTTGCACTTCAAATCGATATAAAAACCATTCGAATGTATAGATTTGTAATAGATACATCGATTGCAAAATGTGCTTTCTCATTTTTTTTGAAAACTGTCCAATTGCAATGGTTTACAAAATACTTCGTATCTAAGGAACTATAACAGTGACGAATGATTAAAAGCTCGTGGTAGAAAGTCCAAATCTTGACGAATCCAATGGTGCCCTTATCTTCTTCTCAAAACAAGTCTGTCTAAAGGTTATGTGCCTTTAAAAAGTGACGAGTTTGAGTCATTTCCTTGTGATTTTTAGCACGGCATCAATTGAATTAGACATCTACAATTTTACAACGATGATTACATAGCATGTAAAATTAAAAATTAAATCATTTCCTTTCCAATGGTTTTTGTTTTATTGATACTAGGGGCTCTGCTCCTGGACGCTTCGCTCGCAGTTTGAAAACTCTCTAAAGGCTCTCGCTACATTGGCTCGTTTGTACCTGGGTGAACGAGCATCGTTCAGTATTTTTAACATCTGGATTGCATCTATTCGAATATTTAGTGACTTTGAAGGAGGTATAAAAAGAAGCTGTACCTATTCGCCTTCTAAGTGACTTGAATGGTGGTATAAAAAGAAGTTTAGATTTTAAATTTTATGCGCATTTTTTTAGACTTTATGCTCGTTTTTGAAGACATAAGACCTAGCGCATTCAATTCTTGACGTCAAATAACCCCTATATGCAAATTTTTATCAAAATCGTTTGAGCCGTTTTCGAGATCCGCGACAGATACAAAGATACAAGAATTACCCATTTAAATAGGATTGAATAATATTTAGCGGGTGAAATATTCGATAAAAGTTGTCGAATTCAATTGAGTTCAATTCAGTTGTATTCAATTGAGCAATCTGCCACTTAGACGATTAAACAAAACAACAATATAATAACCCAAAGGTCCTGGCTGCAGCCTCCACAGCCCCTCCCCCCCTGGATCCGCCAAAGCCTTAGAGACTGCATTTACAATTTAAGGTTGGAATATAACTTTCATTAGGTGACGTTTTCTCAGATAACACCATTCATCGGGAGACCTGAACACCTCTCTTAACACAGAAACTAAGTTCAGTAAATAGTTGTTCTAAAAATACATTTCCCAGCGCGCTGGAACCTGTTTTTGGAAAGTTTAATTGTGATAAGAGCTAAGCGAGGGAAGTAGAAAGTGAAGATGAGTCGAGACGAGATGTTAAACCTAGGCCTACTTTCGTGTTTCTCACAAAGCTCCCAGCTATGGGAACACCCATTCAGCTTGTGTTTGACTTCAAAGTTTATGTTTGTGTAATGACGGATTGAGTATATCGAGGAAATGTCCCAGATAGAATCGGTGACGCATGCTTTATCTTTGAACGCGGTAGAGTTCAGTATAGCCAAGTGACACGTAACATTCGCCAAAATAATCTCAACCTAGACCTACTAAAATGGAATGTAGTTATCATTCCAAGATTCCAGTACAGGAGCTTGTTTTCAAACGTTAAGCGGCATTTTTATATAATCTAGATCTATACATATAAATAAAATTGAAGTGTGAAATTAGCTTTAGTTGAAATCTTATATTTGGAAAACGCAATGCAAAGGGGTGAGGTAAACGCTATGCGGAAGGAATACTTGTTTTAAAACTTCAAGTTACAGTTTGTTTACAATTCCTTCACAAATCTGTTATCATTGAAAATAAATAAAATCAAGTTTTAATTTATATGACGTACCACTTATCGGTCTTTAACTTTGCTCATAACTCAGGAAATAGTAGAGCAATTTCGTCTAAACTTACCTATAAATATAAAAGAAATTGAAGTGTCTGAATGTGATTTCAAAATATAAGCTTTTTACTTTCTCACTATACTATAGTATAGAGAAAGTATTGTGATCGCAAAAAAAATCGATGTTGAGATTTTTGTGGAAATATCCGTTTTGGGACCTCCTGAGTACAAAAAAGTGGTTTTTACAAAATGTCTGTCTGTATGTATGTCTGTATGTATGTATGTATGTCTGTATGTATGTATGTATGTCTGTATGTATATAAAGCTAGAGAGAAAACTATTCGGTCGATTTCAACCAAATTTGCACCAGACATGTCAAGTAAGCCTGTATAGATGCACGAAAAAGGGTTTTGAAAAATTTTGAAAAACAACCCCCTTTTTGGCCAAAAAACCTCCAAAAAATCAGTTATTATTTTTTTATAAAAAAACGGCTCTAACGATTTTGATAAAATTTGGCTTATTTGTAGCCTTTAATGTGCCCTACCATATGCAAAAACCCGCATCTTTCTAAAAATTCTCGTTTAGCTAATAATAATAATAATAACTGATTTTTGGGGTTTTTTTTGGCCATAAAGGGGGTTGTTTTTAAACATTTTTCAAAACCTTTTTACGTGCATCTATAAAGACCTAATTGACGTGTTTGGTGCAAATTTGTTCGAAATCGATCAAATAGTTTTCTCTCTAGATAATAATAATAATATTTATTAGTCAATCTCCAACTTTAATAAAAGTATACAAAGCTAGAGAGAAAACTATTAGATCGATTTCAACCAAATTTGCACCAGACATGTCCAGTAGGCTTGTATAGATGCACGAAAAAGGGTTTTGAAAATTTTTGAAAAACAACCCCCTTTTTTGCCAAACAACCCCCAAAAAATCAATTATTATTTTTTTATAAAAAAACGGCTCTATCGATTTTGATAAAATTTGGCTTATTTGTAGCCTTTAATGTGCCCTAC
>JAGFPH010006827.1:17642-36262 GCA_018207615.1 Philaenus spumarius
ATTGTAAAGAGAATATTAGCATTTAAAAAATTAGTTAGGCATTGTAGGTTTGTTTAGTAAATTGTAAAGAGAATATTAGCATTTAAAAAATTAGTTAGGCATTGTAGGTTTGTTTGGTCAATTGTAAAGAGAATATTAGCATTAAAAAATTAGTTAAGCATTGTAGTTTGTTTGGTCAATTGTAAAGAGAATATTAGCAATTAAAAATTAGTTAGGCATTGTAGTTTGTTTGGTCAATTGTAAAGAGAATATTAGCATTTAAAAATTAGTTAGGCATTGTAGTTTGTTTGGTCAATTGTAAAGAGAATATTAGCATTAAAAAAATAGTTAGGCATTGTAGTTCGTTTGGTCAATTGTAAAGAGAATATTAGCATTAAAAAATTAGTTGGGCATTGTAGTTTGTTTGGTCAATTGTAAAGAGAATATTAGCATTTAAAAATTAGTTAGGCATTGTAGTTTATTTGGTCAATTGTAAAGAGAATAATGTATTCTACCACTGAACCACTCGAATATAAAATATAAAAATTGTAAGGTATATGAATTGGTTTATTTCTGTTATTATAATCCCTGAACCTTAGTGATCCGTCATTTTAAACCCTGGGCAGTTGGGGTTATTTCCACCCCTACTAACACAGAAATAGCTGCGGCCAGCTGCTCTGGCCATGTGACGTTAGTAGACAAACTTAAAATACCGATTCCGATTGCAAAGAGTGATGATAACACGTTGGCAATCAATCGTCAAATATAACATATAAGTATAAAATGTTTAAGAACACTCCAAAACATGTTCTGGAGACCATGATCGGTGCTCCTTGACCAACCCCGACCTTAGGTTTTGCCATAAGAGTCACTGAAAGTAATTCTGGCAAAACACTCACCTGATAGGCCAGCGCATTCATGATGATGCTGTAAGGAACATAGCCCAACGGATGTATATCCTTCATCAATACGTTGGCTGGTATCTTATGGAAGTGTATATAGTCCAGGAAACTACTGATCACTTGGTTGAGACTGACTGTGTTGTGGCAGTTACTGTTCTGGTTCATGCTATCGCAGTACTTCTTGCTCCACATCAGCGCCGCCTTAACATCATACGATACAATCAATTTTATGTTAACCCTACAACTGGCAATGTTAAAGCTAAAATTGGCCAGCCCGTTTATAGCGTTTTGCAAGCATATTTTTAAAAATTCGCCAAAAATAGTAAATGAACCCCAATCCAAAAGTGTTAAATAGCTTTTTTGTAGAAGAAACTTCAAAGAATTCAAATATGCCACTAAAAATTAGTTTTTTTTTTTTAAATTGTAAAAGTTATTAGCTCAAGAAACAAAAAATGTTCAGTAACGAAAGGAAAAAGTTTTACTTTAGGCCACATAACAAGTAGTAAAAATTTTTTGTATTTTTTTCGTAAGCGTAAAAAAGTTTTGTAATTTAGTTCTAAATAAAACTGTATAAAAACATTTATCAATTTCAAATTTATTATTTTGAAAAAAAAACAGTTTTTATGTTCCAAATACACGACTGCTAACAAAACTAGGCCTAGATTCACACTTAATTTACTAATATATGCTTTGCCCAAAAAAGAAATATTATTATAACAAAGTGTAGAGGATAAATCAAAGAAAAGAACGATATACTTGTCTTTCCATAGTTTACAAAAGTGTTTGAGTTATCTTTATTTGAATAACAAAATGACGTGAATCTAATGAAACATCGCCGGTCTATATACTACGGGTAGAAAGCATCACTTGGAATACCGTGGGAACCCATGCGCTAGACGTTCTCACTAGAATGTCCTAATTATGTACTTTTTATTGTCGTCTAGACAAACAAAAAAAAAAGTTATTTCTAGATCAATTCCCACCGTTAGAAAGGTCAGTCCTTTCTCTACAAAATGGTGCAAAACAATCTCTCAAAACATTTGATATGGTAGGCGTATTATCGCTTGACAAATGGGTTGTTTCATTGGTTGAAAAACTGTCCAATCGCAAGGGTTTACAGAAATTCTTGGAATAAATCGTATAAAATAGTGACATCTGATTGGAAGGCACCATTAGAAAGATAAAATCTTGACGAAGCCAATGGTAGCTTTATAATTTCGATATAAATACTTCAGTAGGTGGGCTTGGACGTTGAAGAAGTGGGAAATATCAGTACAATTGTATAAAGATTCGCAAGCGGAAATAGCTGTAGCACGATATGCATATTTTAAAACGATGATTACGTATGTAAATATACGTTTTACGAAAAAGTTGTAAATACAAAAATTAAAGTTTAAATCATTTCCTTTCCAATGGTGCCAGTTTTATTACGATTGGATGATGTTAAGTGGATTAAATTATCGATTATGTAAATTCTCGCTAATGTTTGAAATGGTTGCGTTCTGCGCCTGAGAGAAGGTTATAAATGACAATCTTCCGGTTCCAGGGTTAAATACTATTGTTCACTTATTGAGATATTTTGAAAGTCAAGACCTTAGGGTTTATTGGTAGTTAAACCCATCGGCATAGCTCTTTTTTAACAATCGTATACAGAAAAATGCAGAGAAAAATACAAACAATGTTCAACCCTCCAAGAGCTGACTATAATACTCTTCAGCGCTAGGCATTTTTAAGGAGGCATGCATGTATATTTAAAGAAATATGTATATTGTAGAGTATGATATTTTTTCTATAATCGTTATTATTGGACAAATTTTGTTCATTTTAAAAATAGTTTAAGTATATCTCAGCTAATATTCCGGATAACGGCGAACGCATTGCTAGGCCATCCGTCTGTATGTAGAAATTATTATCAAATACGAAATAGTTCTGCTCCAACACTGTCTGCAATAACCACATCAATTCATCTATTCCCTGTTTATACAATTTCTTTGTGGTAGTGAGTTTATCCCTAAGTATATTCAACATTTCTGTTACTGGGATATTGGTATACATATTTACCAAATCAAATGAAATCTATACTAATATATTATTATAAAGAGGTCAAGTTTGTTTTTTTATATAATTGGTTATAAATAACTTGTTTGTCAAACAATCCTTATTTTTTGTGCGACATGTTTCGCCGTTACACAGACGGCATTATCAAGCTACACTTTACAAACACAAGACACTAACATTAACAACATTTATCAACACTATAAAACACTAAAAAAGAAGAAGTTATTCTTGTACATTTGTACACGTTATGTGAATTAAAACTGTCTTTAAGCAGCCACATGTTACACCACCTTGATTGGATGAAATCTGAGGTCTTATCTAGATTTGTGTAAATAGGTCTACCCTTCTCTGTTATGTTGTCTGAGCTTGAGATATACAATTTATTAGATCATATATACCGTTAGAATTAAATTTTAGTTTATCATTTAATATATTATTTGGGTTGTTTTTAGTGTGTTTATAGATCTCAAACTCCTCTACTACATCCATAATTTTTCCTTTCTGCGTTTTATGTAGTATTTCCATATGGTCTTCTATGTTTTTGTATGTATGGTTGTTATCAATCAGGTGTTCGGCAAATGCGGATGTGGGTGTGTTGGGGTTCCTTTTGGGTAGATGTTCCTTTAGTAATGTTTTGTTTGTTTTTTTTGGTCTGTTTATAAATACATTTATCAACAATGGATGAGTCATAGCCATGATAAATACTATGATAAATACTGCCAAATATGTAAAACTGGAAAGCCGATCAGAACAATATAAAATTCAAGTAGTCCAACCAAAGAAGAATTAAAATGCGTGAAACTATGTAGTGGGGAAATTTTAGAGAGTAGACGAGGTCTGTCGTCTAAAAACTGCCGAGAGAGTAACATCAAGACCACAACTTTTAAAATTCAATCAGCAAACATAATAATCATCTAACCATTAAATAATCAGAGAATTAAAATCATCATTTTAACTATAAAAATCATCATATCTATATATATAAAATTCAATGTATGTCCGTCTGTTTGTACATTTATATGTTTGTCCTTTATGCGTTACCAAACCGTCCATCCGATTGCTTTGAAATTTTGCATAGTAACACAGGTTAACCCTGGAAAGGTTTTAGGCCATTTACCGAAGTCCTAGGACATTAGGGCTACGCCCCAGTGGCCCTCAAAGTTTCAATGTTAATCTTATGGAAGGTCAATCTTAAGGAAGAAGAAGAAAGATTTCTTTTGATTTTATCAGGGGCACAAAAAACAGCTGTTCGTATGAAAAGCTTAAAACAGCTGATTTTGATCAACAACTGATTTGGATCAAAAACTGAATATAATTTTAGGTTAGGCCTACAATGAACTTTTTTTTTCTTTTTTTTTTTTACAATGAACTAAAACACTTGGGCTAATTATTAGTATCAGGTTGATTTGTCTATCTGTGCAAAGCCGGGTCGGGCCAGCTAGTTAATAAATAAAAATCATCAAAATGTGCATTGGAGTGTTAAGATAAAATAAATAAAAGTCAATAAGTGGAGTATATAAAATCCACAAAATAAAAGTGCAAAGTGTATGAGAGTGGGAGAGAACCAAAATTATGTAAGTAGCATTAATATTTCATTTGATTCTTAAGACAGATCTCGAGGTTTGAAAGAAAGCAAACGAAATATTATCCGAAGTATTATATCATGAGTAACATTAAAATAAAATATCATTAATTAATAAGTAATTGTGTTGGGACGGGTTTATTAGGATTGACTGAAGAGAGGGTTCCAAAACACCTCATAAGTAATCGGGATCAGTCACCGATCCAACTTAATATCATTAAAACAAATCAATAAATAATATGATAGCTTTTGTAATACGGTAGGACTTGAATAATTCAAACGTTTTTAATTCGAAGTTTCGGTTCGGTCCCTAGAAATTTATATGATATCAATGTACAAAAATTATGGATAATTCGTGAACTTCTTTAATTCGAAGTTTTTTTATCAACACTAAAAATAAAATCTTGTGCTGTGAAAGCGACCGCTCAATAAATGGGTCACTGTCCCGTAGATAGGGAGGAGGACATAGCCCAGCTGCTATTGTTTGTACACGTATTGTAATTCTAGGCGCGCTACTGTCTTCCAAGAATTTTGCCTTCCGAGAATTCCCTAGGTACCGATACTGTAGTTTGTCGATTGATGCTCTGCCTAGTCTCTGTCTATTGTTTCAAGGCAAGTACTGATTGGCTCGATGGATTTAAGGAAAGAAACAACACCTTTAAGTCTGTGTGCGGTGAAAGTGCTAGTGTTAATCAAAACGCTGCAAATGTGTGTAAGACGATGTTGTAAAAATGATCGAAGAAAATCCGGCAAAAGATTTGTTTAACGTAGATGAAACGGGTTTGTTTTTTAAATTATACTCCGGACAAAACAACGAAGTCATGACTGAACGAAGTCACACGATGGATAAAAGGTACAGTTATATAAATACTTCATTCATGGTTAGGACTGAACGTTTTGCCTTGACCAGTCAGCTCGCGACCAAGCCTAAACCAGGGAAAATTTTTTATGTTGTTTCTCATGATTTATGGTTTTGTGCAATGAACTGTTAACGTGCTTGACGACAATTAACTAACAACAACAGTTTCATATAAATCAGACGAGTAGTTAACGATTGAAATCGTTACAAATAAACACATATAGAATTCGTAGCATGGACTGCCAACTCACCTGGAACTTTGTGAACTCGTCCGCCCTAAGCTCTTCCCGGGCTAAGATTAGACGAACAACATGCTGCGGTAGTAGGGTGAAGGAGCCTAGATTGAGCACCTCGTTTCCATGTTCGTCGACAAACTCCAACACCTGTAACACAAAAATTAATTAAGTGGAAAAAGAACGGATGCTTAAAGAACTCTGTAACGGGTGTTCGGAAAGTTTCTAAACTGCTTAATTACAGCTAAATAGACTTGTAACCTGTTTAGCTGTAATTAGGCCGTTTCCAGACTCTTGGTATATACATGTAGATTGGTGGTAGGCACGCGATTCCTTCATATAAGTTTATGTAAATAATAGACGTACCCACACGCAACTTTGTCCACTTGCAATAACAAATCCTTGTGTCGTATGATGTTCAGATACAGTTAATTCAATGATATTAGCAAATTTAAGAACAAATGACAAGTTTCAAAAATACCTTAAAGCAAAACTATCAAACATTGTTTGTATTTTCGACTTCTTAGATTGCGTCGGAGAAAGAAATGTGAAATATGAAAGTTGTAGAGAATTAAATTTCCAATCGCCAAAATGGTCTTACATGTTTAATAAAACCTACCGCAGAAAAGCTACAGCTGCTTAAAACGCAAAACTAAAAAGTTTAATTTAATTATTTTTACCCCAGTTTTAGCATAAATTAGTTAAAAAATGACAGAATCAGGTAGTTTGTAATATTAGCTTTACAACGAATCAAAATTTGTTTGGATAGACAGTATTTAACTATTATTCTACACAATTGATATTTTGAACATCAATAATCTTCGCATCCCACCACAACAACAAAGTTTGAAAAAAGATTATCAACACTTACCAGCTCTAAGGTTAAATTTCATTAATTTTTATTGACTATTTTTAGTTCTTAATTAATTAAAGGTAACCAAATTGCCTCATTTCTACATTTGGCTGATTGGGTTGTAGGCCTATATAAGTGAGGCTTCAATTAATTATATTCTGCTTTTAAAAGTTTTTTTTTTACCCTACGTATTATTTTTGCTCTTCTGAACTAGACTTACGCACATATTATGTTCAGCTATTTTTTATGTATCCATACGCCCTAAACGTATGTTCTTTTGAGTTTTGTGTTTATTTAATTTAATATTGTGCAGTCTATAACGTTCACATTTTAAACTGTAAATACAGTTTTTGGTATCCTAAGTGCCATTTATAGGTTTTGTTTTGACGAGATGTTCACTAACAACGTTTTGATTATCAAACTACGAACATTTTTTTTACTTTCTCACTACGTGCCTCTATACTCTTGAAACGTTGTGTATTGTATTCTTCAGGGGGGGATCTAGAGGGGGGCAGCCTGTGCACCGGTTCGTAAGGGGCGCTGGCTCATAAGGTGCTTTTTGATCAAATAAAATTTGAACCCTAATTTTAGGAGAAACAAAATTTACCGGGCTGATTTAAAAACATTTGATTTAGTTACCATACTTGAGCTGTAGGTAATTCTTATTGAAAGTGTTAAATAAAACAATCAATATTTATTTATTAATCTTTGTGTATTTAAAAGACAAAACAAAAATAGTCTCAAAATCAGTTCGTAAATAATATTAATCTGTTTGCTGTGGGGGCGATGTCTCAGGTTCAGATCGTACTGTTGGGTGTGGTGGGACATGTCACATGTGTTCTGCTAGCGCTAAACATCGAGAAAATATGGAGGGAAAAGAGACACACACACACACACACACACACATACTTGTTTCCGCCGTAACACCCACTTTTTTTCATGTGGGTAGGCCTACTAAATCGGCTGTTCGAATTGTTTTTGTTAATATTTAAGATGTCAACATCAAAAAAACCTTCAGGAGCAGCAAGTAGGAAGAGAGGAAGACAGAGGGAGAAAGAAGATCTGCATAGCTCATCATGAATATCGTCATGGCAACGTAAACAAGGTAAGTGAACTAATATTCAAATTCGCGTGACTAACACTTTTGATCGATAACTATCTATTCCATCTCTTTATATGGAGCCACGATGGCCGTGGTTGTTAAGGCGTCAAAGCTTTATCAATCGTCATGGCAACCATCAATGGAAAAGTTCCGGGTTCAATTGCCATTGACCCCGAATAATTTTCTAAATGGTTTCCTAACAGACATCATCATTGGCTGTGGTTCGGATTCCACGTAAAACTGTAGGTCCCGTCTTCATTAGCCTTAAGTGCAAAACAGGACGATACACACACAAAAAAAAAAAAAAAAAAAAAATCCATTTCTTTATGATATTGTCTTAAAATTAATTAATTTGTGTTGTTATTTATATAAATATGACTGTATAACTTCCAATTTAAAAAATGTGTAGTTTAAACTGCCTATTGTGGTATGAGAAAGTCTAACAAAATGAACAAAACTTCGTGTTCGTTTCCACGTTAAAAATGGCAAATGCCATTCTTGCCCCCGACCATCCCTGGTATTCTTTACATACGAATGATGGCAAATGTCCGAATAAATAATAAAAAATATCAACAAACCATCATTAGAAAATAGCATGAAAACCAGAATTTAAATTATGATTAAACGTTTTTGAGTATTCTACCGCAATATGGCATGGAGGCGTATTGTAAACTTTACCCACATATGTTTATTTCAATGATCCTCGTCATCTCCCGAAGTTTGACAAAACACTTAAACCATCCAACTTTATTACTTTTTATTAAATTCTACATACCTTCTGCACCAATGTTTTGGTACACTTGTACTGAATGTATCTTTCTGCGGATGCGAGCAATGCGCATACCGTGTCCACGTTTATGCAGCATTGCACAAATCCTGCGCAAGCTCTACGCAGTTCGTCTAGCCCGTAGTATTCAGCTGCGTTCATCACGCCTGTAACAATGTTAACTTATAGTCTTGTTTGCAAACTTGATGCGGGTTGTGACAGGATTTTTATATAGTTGATACAACGCTAAAGGACAAAATATAAATAAAAACTCTTTTCCAAATGTTTAATTTTAAACCGTGATTGTCTTTAAAATTACTTCACTAACAGTGCACACTTAATAAAATTGTCTCTTTGAAAAGATTTGGAAAAAATGTTTGTGGCCACAATCAATGAAAGGTATTAAAAACCAAAACACAAAAGGTTCTGCAAAAAATTTGGTTGATAAAACCAAAGTATACGAAAAGTAACAAAAAAAAAGGTTCTTTACACGAAACTATAAAAAAATTTCATTTTCAAAGAACCAATTATTTTGTAAAAATATTACTTTGTAAAATTTTACAAGTGAGCAATTTCTAAAAAATGACTTTGACATCTATACACTAATATTATAGAGGTAAAATTTGTTTGTTTGTATGTAGGGGGTAATCTTTGGAACTACTGAACAGGTTGAAAGAATAGTTTTACTAATAAAAAGTTACACTATCCCTGAGTAACATAGGCTAGAATTAATTTTGATTTAACGGTTGAAATAACCCCTAAAACAATCAATATTAATTGATATACTTTCCTTAAAGATAAAGAGCTGAAATTGTGTATAATTTCTTACAAGATGCATAGAAAAATAAACTAATTTGCATTTAGTCGCGTGATGCTAAGGGGTGAACAAGTGATAACAACCCCTAAAACAATAAAATTTATTCTTATATTTTCCTTAAAGTTACTGAGCTGAATTTTTTACATTTATTTCTTACAAGACACATAGAAAAAGTATCATAGATGTATACTTTGTCGCATGCTGCTAAGGGTCGAAAATGTAGAAACAACCCCTATAAAAATGTTGATTGTTAAACTTTCCTTAAAGCTAGAGAACTGAAAATTTGGCACGTATTAATTTTAACTGTTTTATAGAAAAGAAAAGAAATAGTAAAACACGCAATTTAAATAATTACATCTAACGGGTAACAGCCCATGGGCGTCCATACCTATGGGCAGAGGGAGGCCGCGGCCCGTCCTAGCTCCCAGGGAAAGGAAAATATATATATTATTATTTATGGACAGATATTTTCCTTTTAAGAGATTAGTATTAACATATGTTGTGTGCCATTTATACCCTTATATGATTTTTTACAAGAGGCGTATTATTGCTTTGTGTATTCACTGACGGTGTAAAGGTACAGACTCGATGCTGTGTGGCTTAATATTTCACCTGAACAGCCAAATTGGTTTTCCCAAATTTTAAACCTTTCTGGGGGAGGTCAAAAGTTTCTCTGGACCCCTTTTGCCGAAGGAGGGGAGGGTACACCTTAATCCCATACCACGATCTAGCCCCTCCCCCTCTCCCCCTAGAAAATATCATATGGATGCCCTTGTAACAGCCCCTTTGCAATAAAAATAAATTGTTATATTTCCCATGATTGACACCTTTGTTTTGTAAGTGGTAATCTGCTTACAATCCCATCTCTGCGGAGGTTGGCGAGAGAATGAGGAATAAGGGGCGGAGAGCTCTAGTATTAAAATATTTTAAATACAAAATTAGTTTTCGTAAACTTTGTAATATTATAGAGGACAAAATTTCCTACAATTCAAAATAATTATCTATATATATATATATATAAGCGAAATACCAGTCACTCACTCACTCATCACGATTTCTCAAAAACTACAGAACGGATTGAAATGAAATTTGGTATGTAGCTTCCTCTAGGGCCATAGGTGCTCACTAAGAAAAGGTTTAAAAAAATTCGAAATTTTAGGGAGGGTTTGAGGGGATCAAAGTTATTAAAAAACGATTTCTTCAAAACTACCAAACGGATTGGAATGAAATTTGGTATGTAGCTTCCTCTAGGGCCATAGGTGCTTACTAAGAAAGGGTTTGAAAAATTTAGAAATTTTAGGAGGGGTTTGAGTGGATCAAAGTTACTAAAATCATAATTTCAGATCTTTTATTATTATGACAATAGTGATTTTATTATTTAAGATCTATATATATATATAAGCCAAATACCACTCACTGACTGAACACTTAAAAAGAACACAATTATGTTAAAAAGACTGAAAATACCAACCACACCGGCAACGCCGTATGGGTCAGCTAGTAATAAATAAAACACAACACCAAAATAAACACAACTCACTAAATACTGTCACACAAACTTAAATATTTTGTGTAGAGTATAAATATGTATAGAGCAAACAACTATATTAGCAAATTATTTGTTAGAATGTCACAAAAAGCTGATATATATAAAACAAGCTATTACATATCATTTTTGTGGTACAAAACAAAATAAACAGCTGTAGCCGCAGCTATCATTTACCAGTTGAAGCGCGGATCAAAGAGCAGCTGTTGCTGCCCTTTACCTTATTTAAGAAAACGCCTTTCCGTGGCTGTTCAGCTATTAGACATCAAAGCCCAGTAACACAAAGAGATGTCGTCAGAAAAACGATGAAGGGTGGGTAGGTGAGCAGGTGTCCGCTGGACAACAGGCAGAGGGGCCATACGTCGTCATCAGCTAGGAAGATGTGGTGTAGGTGGACCTCCAGGTAGTCATGTACCGTGGTTGTACGAAAATGAGGGACAGCTGTGGATCTCTCCAGGTTTCTTGGAATAGGCCCTTCAGTGCCTAGGCACTCCTACCGATTGCCACTGCTTCGGATATTCAGGTCGTTCTTGGTCGAGTTGTTGATGGTGACCGTTATCCGGTTTTGGGCTGCTCTTAAGTGAGGCAGGTGCCATCAGTTGTTCAGTCATTGTTTCGCTACGTTGTAGGCTTTTTTCATTGCATGGGATGTCCACATTTGGGCTGTAAAGTATCCGTGGGCCTCCGTGTGGTGCACTCTGGATAACGCTAAATGTGCTACAGCGATCGCCCATGAGATTCCCAAATTGCACGTAACAGAAATTATCGCTACAAGAAAAGAAAGTAAAACGCTGTCCTTTAACAGATAGAGGGTGGAAAGGGAAGAAAATATATTTGTTTTTGACTTTAATTTATGGGATAAAGTAAATTTTTGAAGATATACTTCTTTGCACCCGTTGTAATCGGGATGGGGTGTCGGTCGAGAAACCGCATCACGCGTTGGGAGTAAAGTCCGGAAAGTGCCTTTTTATACCTTCCTTCGTATATTCGTATACTTTCCTATACTTCAAAACGTCGGATTAATTTGAAACTTTGCACACTTATCAAGGACCTACGGCAATACAATATTAATTTTGTTGGGTGTAGTAAGTGAGCACTGATCATAGTCTCCAGAACACGACGTGATTTTCACCCCCTTCAAAAAGTTGGAATGATTTGAAACTTTGCACACTTATCAAAGACCGATGACAATGCAATATTAATTTTGTTGGGTGTAGTAAGTGAGCACTGATCATGGTCCCCTGAACACGTTTTCGGCAGTCATTAAAAATCTTATATACAGAGTGATTCACGACGATATGCAGAAACTTCGGGAGCTCATTCATTTTGTTGGGTGTAGTAAGTGAGCACTGATCATGGTCCCCAGACTAACTGTGACCAAACAAACAGATGCAACGATAGTATTCATAAGCATATGTAACAAAGAAGGAAAAAATGGATATTAATTTTTTAATTTAAACAATGTAATCAATGAATCAACATCAGCAATACTAAAATAATGATAATAAATCATAACATTTTATAAAACATAATATTCAATGAGACGTTTGCATGTAAATAAATATGAATATCTTAATTGTTTTGGTGTCGCCTATTGCTTCCAGACGTTTGAGAGAATATTTTACAAACAACACAGTAATTCATGGCTTACACTCAACTTACCTAAGAGCGTGCGAGGTTGCAAAGTCACACAGCCCGTATGGATATACTCAATCAGCTGACGGAACACGTCGGGTTCGAATTCTTCAATAATAAGAGTGTGATGTTGATGAGAAGATGGCTACAATCATAGTCACACATTTAGAGATTCTTTGGCAACAAGCAATAATATATCTAATAACAAAGAAAAATAATTCATACAAATAGAAAAAACGTGATGTGAAGGGATCCCCGTCATGCGTGTAACCATGTTGTTTTTTCTGCACGTGTAACAGGGTGTTAACAACAGTTATACCATACGGTAGGAAATTAAACAGGCTTAAAACAAAATATTTTCAAATTTTTAATACAAATTTACTGTTTTTGAGTTATTTTTATTCACGAATTTTAATCGGAAAATCTGGGGTCCACGGTTCTAAAATGGCTGGAACACACCTAAAAATACAAAAACATCCCTTTTTGGATTGTTTCGCGCTAATTTGAATACTGTTAAAAATGTCCCATCGTTAATTAAAATTTTCCAATCATGTCGAAATAGGATATACTTTATCCTAAGGGCTTATGCAGGGTAAAACCATCCGTAAACTGATGTAAAATAAGAAAAGGGTATCAAATTTTTTTTTCACTTTTTGATTTGAATTTGCATAATTGGGGATTGCTTGAGAGAAAAAATATTTTATACATCATAGCGTATTGCCTCCAGGAACTGTTATTGGATAATAAAATTAGGTTACATACCTTATATATGTCTGTCTACAGTCCTAAATTCAGTCCTTATGTGAAGGGAGTATCGATTTCGGAGTTCATGTCTCCATTATCAAGTCAAGTAAAAACACACATTAAACAGAACTTGTCATGGTCACACTCAACATAACACTACACAACACAAAACACTCAAACAAATAAACACGTGATAAAAACATATGTATTACAGTCAGTTGAGTCACGTCCGTTGGCCAACGATGTACATATGTTTTTATCACGTGTTTATTTGTTTGAGTGTTTTGTGTTGTGTAGTGTTATGTTAAGTGTGACCATGACAAGTTCTGTTTAATGTGCGTTTTTACTTGACTTGATAATGGAGACATGTACTCCGGAATCGATAGTCCCTTCACATGAGGACTGTAGACGGACATATATAAGGTATGTAACCTAATTTTATTATTAAAAATACTTTCCTCCTATTAGATGGTGTTAAGGGGGTGTTCTGTCCCAGAGTGGGCGTACTGCCAGTACAGGAAATGTAGGTTAGGGTTTAGTGGGTAGTTACCGGATGAACCGTTAGTTCCACACACCAGGGGCACGTGCTCCCTGATGGTGCCTGATGCATTCCCCCTCCATCCAAAAAAAGGGGGTGTTCGTTGCTTTTTTAAAGGTGTTCCAATCATTTTTAGAGCCGTGGAACCCAGATTTTCATGATCAGCGACCAAAAAGACTTGAAATACAAGTGGTCTAATTCTGGAGCTCATTCTGACGACAAAACCCGTAAAAACAGGATATAATCCACGTGTGTTCTCCCGGATATGGTGGAGCCATCTGGGGTGGTAATGTAGAGTCTGGAACAATTCTTTTTTAATGTTAACTGGTCCAGGAGCATTTACTCGGTTGAAGAGTAATTAGAACTGAAAGACTGGTTCTGTGTACTGTTTGTATGATTCATTCTTAAATTGTCTTTTCGATTGTATTTTATTTTATCTCAAGAGTAATAAATTCACGATTGACTAAAGGACTCTGCTCTGTGCTCGCTAACCCCTGCTTTGCCTCTCGCTTCCCATCGATACTCACAACAAAGCAAATGCAATCAGATTATTAATTAATTGTACAGTAGAGCGTCGAAAATCCGAACTAATTGGGACCGAGGGGGGTTCGGATTATCAATTTGTTCGGATTTTTGAAAACAACCAACAAAATTATATTTAGTCTAAAATATATGCCCTTTAATCGATTAAAGTGGTTATACAGTACAAGCAGTAATGTAATTACAATAAAGTATGTAAGACTACTTACATATTATGATTTAGAAGAACCTGCATGTACACAGTAGGGCCAACATGATTACACTTGTAACTCTCAATTACAGTACAGTACATAATTAAAAGTTCACTTGTACATTATAGTTAACACAAACGAAAAAAATACTGTATAGTACACTACTGTATGTAAGACACACTGTTATAATGATTACACAAAGAGAAATGAATGAACTTTCTGTGTGTTTACTGCTAGCGCTAAAGCAGCTTATTAGCGTGACGGTGAAAATACTGACAGCCAGTCTGTTGTGAGGGCGTGTGAGAGCAGGTATTAAGAAGTGTTTAAAAATAGATGATAATGTCAAACTGCGATGAAGATTTTTGTGAAATTTTTAACGACGCAATAATTGGAATTTGCAAAAACAAAAACGAGATTTTTGCAGGGGCTGATGACTCGGAACGCGTTCGGATTTTTGACATTTCGGATTATCGATGCTCTACTGTATACTCTGTTATTTCCATGGAAATGTCGATTGTACAGAGGCATTTGGATTGGTAGAGTGTAGGGGTAGCGGTGTTCTGGATCAAGACGTACGCTTTGCAGGGCCCGAGTTTTTGTGTGAATGACAGGATTTTTGTATATATTACAGAGAAAAATCAATTGTATACCGCAGCCATGCTGAATTTATGCAAACCAGAGGATAAAAAGAATCAGAACAAAGGTAAAAAAGTTCATACTGACCAGATTTACTAATTTGTTGTTTGGTTTTATTTTTGTTTAATTTGATGGATACTGTTAAAATAATCAAATGCGTATTAACGTTGATAGTGTAATAACCATTCATCATTACTGAGAAATGGATTTAAAAAAAACTTTTGACAAAAATGGATAGTTTTTGCACTGCATAGATAAACAAATTTCTGGTGCTAAAAGGGTGAAAACACACATTTAAAGAGAACTCAATACTACTTTAGGTACCTTAAAACCAATCCCTCTTTCACAAACATAACACATATGAAAACCACAAAACAATTTGTTAAAATCTCAATCGCTTTTCTAGATAACAGTTCGTACAAACTTCCGACACAAACATATGCAAATGAACCTGGTTGACTTTAAAATACGGGTATTTAATTATTACACAGACAAAATGTAAATGCAAAATCAAAGCAAAACAGAAACAGACAATACAGAAAATAATACAAACTTTAAAATATTAGAAGACCAATGCACTACCAGACACAAGCTTAAGCTGTAATACACACTAGATAAGTAATTTGAAATTTTGTAAAAAAAAATGACAGACGGTTAGGCACTGTCCCAACGTTGGAACCCCTAAAAAGTGCTGTTGTTAGAGGAGAAAACAAAGAGAATTTGCACTAAGGTCCCTCAAATGAAAACCTATTATAACATTAATTTATTTGAGAAAAAGCCAGAAAAAGATTTTTAATAATTAGAGATAGACATAGTGTAGGTGTAGCCTCCCGAATGGATATACTAAAGGTTTAACTTAATTTTTCTGTCAAACGAATGTCTATCCAGGAGGACAACCACGGTCAAGGCCGTAGCCGGGGGGGGGGGGGTCAAAACCCCCACAAAATCCCAAAATTTAGTAGTAAAAATGAATGCTAGCTTTAAAAAGTGCAAATTAAATTATAAAATAGACAACAAAACAGAAGATCCAGCAACGTATTTTATATCATTGTGCATTGCATGCGTACTGTGATATTTAGATTTACTTGATTAAACTACAACGTACAATACACATGGATGCAGTAGGTTACAGCCTTACTCTCTTGTGAGCTTGATCTGACCTATTAAATAAGAAAACTATGAAGGTTCAACAAAAATACTTTACTTTAACAAAACACGCAATGCAATGTGCATTGAAAATACTCCCCATACGGGGGGTTGGCGTACGAAGCGCGCAATGCATTGTGTATTGCAAATACTCAAAATATGGAGGTTGGCGTGTGAAACACGCAATGCACTGTGTATTGAAAATACTCAAAATATGGAGGTTGGCGTGTCAAACACGCAATCATTGTGTATTGAAAATACTCAAAATACAGAGGTTGTGGGCGAAGCACGCAATGCATTGTGTATTGAAAATACTCAAATTACGGAGGTTGGCGTGTGAAGCACGCAATGCATTGTGTATTGAAAATACTCAAAACACGGAGGTTGGCGTGCGAAGCACACAATGCATTGTGTATTGAAAATACTCAAAATACGGAGGTTGGAGTGCAAAGCACACAATGCATTGTGTATTGAAAATACTCAAAACACGGAGGTTAGCGTGCAAAGCACGCAATTCTTTGTGTATTGAAATTACTCAAAATACGGAGGTTGGCGTGCGAAGCACGCAATGTATTGTGTATTGAAAATACTCAAAATACGGAGGTTGGCTTGCGAAGCACGCAATGCATTGTGTATTGAAAATAGTCAAAATACGGAGGTTGGCGTCCGAAGCACGCAATGCTTTGTCTATCGAAAATAGTCAAAATACGGAGGTTGGTGTGCAATGCACTGCGCATCGGCCGCTTCTCATAGCGTTCAGTGTCAAGCTCACATGTGCGTCCTTAGCAGTGAACGTGTTAAAAGGGTTTAAATTCAAATCCGCGGTCCTGACCTGACCACCCCCGAAAAGTTTTCCTGGCTACAGTTATTCCATGGCTAAGCTGATGCTGGTTGCTGTTCAGCCTTTCAACAGCGTCATCTTTTTACTTAATCTATATATAAAAGAGGCTTTGCCCTGACTGACTGTCATAGAAGCAATGTAGAGTAAACACTACTCGAGATACAAGTACAAAAATGTAAAGTTATATTCTTATGAAGTCATGAACGCACACTGAGAAAGGATTTTGCAAAAATTGTATTTGAAAGCGTGAAAATTCGGAGGTTAACTCCCAGAGCTGTATCAGATTAAGCAGCTGTCCGGATCGAAAGTTTAGCACCGAATGTGGGCACTCGTAGCTCCTACGGCAGTTGATTAGTGCTGCTGAGTGTCAATAAAGTGTACTGGAAGGGTGCAAGGTTTAAAACGATGTTATTAGCGAATTTCCACAGGAAAAATGAGCTATTGCAGTGGCTCTTATGGTGAGACCCAAGGTCGGGAGTAGCAAATGAGCACCGATCATGGTCCCCAGAACACGTTTTGGGGTGTCTTTAAAATTCATATATATATGTGTTCGCACTCTAGCGGCCGCATTTTAAGTCCGATTTGGTTCAAATTTGGTACACATGTTGGTTGTCTATGTGGCTCGGACGAGTTCGTTAGCCAAAAAAATCCAACAACCGAAAGTACGTTTTTTGACCGGAAGTAACTATTTTTTGAGATTTTTACAACGAGAATGAAATTTGTTTAGAGTTTTTTCTAAAAATATAAATGTAGGATGTTATTCTGCACATTCTGTTTTTTTACGCGACCTTGTAGCTCGCTTGGTTCCCCCAAAATCGACCAAAACGTAAAATACCATAAAAGTACCCGGTTCGAAGCCAAGTGGTGCAAACTCGCGAGCCCACTAGGCGCAAACACATTCTACTAATACATTGCGTACCCACAGACAGCTGTTCAACGCCTTCGTGAGTAGACCTATTTCCCAAATTGTTGGTTGAAACCGTAAAACATAGGCATATAAACTTAATTTTGGAAATTTGCTCAACCCACGTCAGCGGTCCAGCTGCGTGATCGAATTATTATGGTTTTGAAAATGTTTTACTTGCTGCGACTGTAGTTGACACTCGGAATTGGTAAGATAAAATACAGCTCGTTCGGATCAATATCTCAGCAAAAAACGTTCGTTGAATGCATTTACATTATTTGTTACCACAGCGACCAACTTGGCAAATTTGGAATCGGTTTATCATGCTTCGAATCCAACAGTTGTTTTTAGGTTAGACTAACAAACCAAAAACAAACGAAAACAGAAATGAACGAAAAATGCTGACTTTTTTTAAATTTTTATATGCTAAAAACCTAGGTTATCATCGCATGGAAAACGAAGAGCATTCGCGTAATGCTCATAGACTTAATAAGTAATTGAGATGGATATACACGATTAAACAGGGTATAAAATCAACTTTTAATTTACAGACACTATACGATAAAATAACAACGATAACAACAATAATTACACAATAACAACTGCTTACTGTATTTATAATTAATTCGATACAAACATTGATGTCGCATATTGTACATAAAACAGCTGATTTGGATCAAAAACATGATTTTAGGTTAGGCCTATAATGAACCAAAACACTTTTATTTGAAACCAATTTGGTAAATTT
>JAGFPH010006827.1:36272-47881 GCA_018207615.1 Philaenus spumarius
CTATAATGAACCAAAACACTTTTATTTGAAACCAATTTGGTAAATTTGGAATCAGGTAACACAGGTTCACAACTAACGGTTTTTGTTTCAGATTAGGTAAAAGCAAACAAAAGGCTCACAGTATTATGAGTCAAACATCTGGTGTTGCATATTATATTGTTTCCTTTAGTTGGTAATATCAAAATTTGTTTGAAATGTGGTATATTTGAATATTATTAATGGTGAAATTACAAGGCATGCAGGAATTTGAATTGGGTATGGCCGTGTCTATTTCTATGTCTGTCTTATGTTAGCTATGTTTAGGTCGAAGCTCAATCGTCATTTCCGTGAAAATATCAGATTATACAGTAATCTGTTTGCATTGGCTTTGCCATGGATTGTTAGCGGTTCCTCGGTCATTCTCTTTTGAAATCTTTAAATCGCCTCCATTTTGAAACAGACCGTTAGAACAAATCGATTTTTTTTTAACTAAATCTTTACTTTGATTGAGCAACTTGCAAAATTTTGACTCAATCAGTTAATCCGTTCTAGTGATTTGGTGAAAAACACAAAATGGGGGTAGCTGGTAAAAGAAACGTTACGGCGAGATATGGTGTTTTGACCCATACGACCACCCCTTGAATTATCTTCCTTCGTTATAGAATCATAAAATAAATAAGATCCTAAAATATAAAATACGCTGTAGAAGCCAAATTGGATCTTTTCCGTTATACGTGTACCACTATATCACTATTTAAATAGGAAGTTTTATGCGTAATTTTACTATTCGACCCTAGCCTAATATTTTTGCAGATAACAACCTAATATTTTTGCAGAATATAATTAAAAAAAAAAAACCCAAAAGGTTCTAACCTATAGTATTTAGTCACAGAGTGTTTACCTAGCTGTATTGTACTGTTAAATGTTGAATACAGGTAAACATTCTGTGACTAAATACTAAAGGTTAGAACCTTTTAGGTTTTTTTCTTATTATTCTTGCATTTCTGTTGCCATAGGTTAGCCTAGGATCTAATAGTAGCCTAAACTTGCGCCAAGTTAAATAGTGATTGATAGTGGTACACGTATAACGGAAAAGATCCGCCAAATTCAAGTTACACCTTAAACATTATAAATTGACAAACCGATCTCAATGTATATCTAAGAAAAAATTTAGACAATCGCGCTAGTGTGTACTACAGCTTATTACAAAGCAAATGATAAAAAGTTCACTTGAGAAATGATGATCAGCTGATTTGAGTTAGATGAACTCAAAATGATGACAACCGCTTTGTAGTTAAATATTTAACAACTGAAATACACATGTAATACATAAATATTGCATTTTCAAATTCGTACAAAAAAGCTAAGTGATGTGAATAAATTCTGCGTCAAAAATTAAGACATAATACCAAACAATGAGCTGAAAATTAGAGTACAAAGAGAGGATGCGGTCAGAAATAGAAGAAAATGACAAGTAGGTTTGGAGAAATTATTTTAGTTTTCCGTATCAAAATAGTAAGAAGGTCGCTTTCGTGGATTGATCGAGGGTGATTAAAAAATAAACGGTAATTCAGCTAGTGTTCACAGAAAGCAGTTCGGAGTTGGATGATGGAGTGGGTGGGTAGTGGTCGGTTTGTTACGGAGTGAACAGGGGTGGCGCCGGAACACAGGCGTGGGAGTCCGCGGTAAACTTTGTGAATATAGTTTACGACGAGAGAAAACAAAACCAACAACACAAACTATTTGGCATAAAAGAGTAAGTTTTCGTTTCGTCGGTTACAGTTTTGCCAAAATTAAAATCAACCAACCGAAATTATATTTATTAACTTAAATATACAGGGTGTCCCCGAACTCCCTGGACCCCTTTTGTGGATATGTTCCTGGGATCCAGACAAACATATTTTACAATATAAACATGGGTCTACGGAGCTTATTTTTTCGTCTGTCTGTCTGTATGTGTTTTTTTACAAAATACTTAATACTTTTGTAAGTAGAAAAGATATAGAGCTCAAACTTTGTACACCTATTTGGAGCGTAACCTTTTATCACTGTACGAAAAATTAGAAAATTATTTTAAATATTTTCAAAATGGCGACCGTTTATAATTTTTAATATCAAATATCTCAAAAACCGCTTACTTTACAAAAAAATTACAAGAGACAAAAAAATTTACTTTTTTAATGTCAAACACAATGGTTTTTTTATTTTGTCTGTAGCTCAAAGAATAACAGAGATATTGACAAAAAAACGAAAATTTTATTTCTTGGTAGTTGTCAAATATTTTGTTTCTAGAGTAATTCTGGGTATTGTTGACAACTACAAAGAAATACAATTTTCCTTTTTTTTGTCAATATCTCTGTTTGCCTTTGAGCTCGTTGCAAACTCGAAAAGTGAGTTTTTTCACTGCGAGCAGAACGAAGCAACGCGTGAGCCAGGACTGGAGGCTGAGGTGTGAACAAATTCTAATATATTTTGTACACACGGGCAGCTATTCAGCGCCTTCGTCAGTTAGGCCGATTTCCCAAATAGTTGGTTGATACCCTAAAATACATAAACTTAATTTTCTGAGTCCGCTCAACTCACGTCAGCGGTTCAGCTGCGTGACCCAATTATTTTTATTTGTTATGTATGTTGCAAGAAATGTGTAAAACTATTATAAGGCTTGTGTTTAGCCTCATTACAATTTTAATACAGGATGAAACAAGTTAAGGTGGCGTTACCCGAAAAAAAAAAAAATTTTATCAAAATTTTAAAAATAAGTTTTTTTACTTGCTTAGACATTTGTCAACAAGAAACAATCAACTAGCCTATAATATCATTATTCATCATTAACAGTGCAAAAAAAAATTCTAAGGCGCTTATCAATTTTTTACTATATTTCCACCATGGATTCCAAAACGCACTAAGTCAAAAAACCAAAATTTTCAGGAAACGATTTTTTTGGTCGTACTTTATTAAATTCTTGTAAAAATAGCACTGATACTTAAAACACATTAGTTTTGAGATATTTTGTTGTATATATCCATTGTAATTATTTAAAAATAAAAAAACAAAACTGAGATTTTTTTTGACCTGGTGCTATTTGGAAAAAAAAACTTATGTCTGTTATTGTATTTTAGTTTAAATTTAACTGATATCTGCAGATTGAGGTGTACACTCAATGGCATTTAAGACCAGGTAACTAGTCATATCCCGTCAGCTTGGAAGCGAGCCAACCACCGTTTGCTATACTTCCGCCCTCCTACCCTCAAACCACAGATATGAAATGCTACCTGGTCTCACGAGATTTGAACCCGGGATCTTTTGATCAGAAAGACCCCATGTTACCTCTCGGCTATGAAGGCTTGTACAGAATCCAACGCTCTTAGCTACTTCACAAAGCGACTATATTGCCTATCTCGCTCCTAACCACCGTCGTTACACTAACTCCATCTAGGAGCCTTATTATCAACTAAAAATCAACTGCAGTTGGTTTTCTCGCTGTTTCCGCAATCTGCGTTTTTTTTTTGTAAATAAGGTACATTTTCTCAAGAACGGTTAGAGATATGGACTTGAATTTTTTTTGGTGTTCAATTAGAGTGTGACAGATAATCAAGACTAAACATATCTCTGTATTAGCAAGGTGAGTAGGTTAAAAAAAAAAATGTTCTATAAATTTCTTTGTTTTTCTTTGTTTATTATAAAATTTCATAAATGTACCAAAATAAGTTCAATGTTGTTTCTGTTAGTCTACTTTGTGAGTTAGATTGTATATTTAAAAAAAAACATGTAATTTAATACAATATGTTGTCTAGTAACCACACAAATGTTACTTTTTTGAGCGATTGTACCAAAATCCAACTTTTTTTAAATTACCTAAATTGGTCAAATATTTTTCCAAACAACTCAAAGTTTCATTAAAATGTGGATCTTAGTAAGTATAATGTGTGGTAAAAAAATCAAATCAATGGCAATAATGACTAATAAGTTATGACAATTTTTAAAATCATCTTATGGCCCGGGTAGCGCCACCTTAAGCAAACTCAAAAAATTCATCGTTTTTGCAGAACCAGTAGCCACTGAACACGATCAGCTACCTTCTGAGCTAGCTTTCGAGTAGCTTCCGTTTTTGATCAGTTATTTAGACACTAAACACTTTGTTTATATTTATTTCAATTGTTATTTTCAAGATTTTCTCCTGAAACAGATTGTCAATTAGGAAGTAAAACAGAATGATAGATGTGAATAGATTGTTTTAAATTCAGGCAACAAATGCTGCAAACAAAGCCAGCGGTGAGATAACTATGATGCGAGTATGATAACAACATTGTCAGCAAATATTCAACTGTTTAAAGCTGTGCTCATGTACCAAATTAATGCAGGTGCTAAAAAAAGAAACAAAATTTATCTTCATGCATAGTTATGCTGGCGCCAAGGATAATACCCATCGCTAAATACAAAATCAATGTAGCGTTTCACACACGAAAATTGTCAGGTTGTTTCAAATTCAAACAACTTCGTGCGAGCAACTTGTAAAGGATATATGCGGCCTCATCAAAAACTAAATGTTCAATATTGTATAAGTTTTGCGCACTTTACATTTTAATGCTAACTCTTGCCAAACACCTGATAATGGGACTTGTCCCGTAACAACTATAGAGCGTTAAAAAACAAAAGACGTTTCATTGAAGACTGTTTAAAAAAGTGTTCTATAAATATTTGTATAGTTTGTACTGCCTTTTCTGAAAAATAACTGTTTAGGCCAAATATAATCACTGTTTGTATTGTAATCACGGATATTTGAAAAAAATGTATAACTCCTTAAGTATAATGTACAAGAAAAGAAATCAGTATCGATATTATAGTAGTTAAGAGGAATCAAGGGAGCTAGGATCGATATCCTTTCAGATAGCCAAGCCGCCTTAGAGGCGCTGGAATCTTTGAAACAAAGCCGAGACTCAATCAAGTTACTCTTAATGGCTGTGCCTGGCCATGTAGGCATGAAGAGTAACTAGGCAGTGGATCCTCTTGCTAGAATTGGGGCCGAAAAGCCCTTCATTGGGCCCAGATCCTTTCTGTGGGAGGCCCAACAGCCACTGAGAAATTTGATTGAACTCCAGATGAAGAAAAGTTGGTCCTCACATTGGAACGATGCTCCTGAGCTTAGGCTACAATGTTCGTCTGCCTCTCTAAGTCAAAAGCTTCTATTGATGGGCAGTAACAATCTTAGAGGAATTGTAGGAATCCTTACAGGTCACTACCCGGCCAAGTACCACCTCAAACAAATGGGATTGGTTTCAGAAGACTCCTGCAGATTCTGCTTCTTCAGGATTGAATCATTCATCGCCTGCTGTGCGAATGTAGACTCTTGCACATAGGGGATTCATGGTATTCGGAAGTGCTTTTGTTAGCCTAGAAGAGGTTCGTGCTGGTGATCCCACGATCTTCCTTGGCTTCATATGAGACCTGGGATGATCATTAAAGGGAAAAAATCTTACCACAATAGATTCTGGTATGTAGCAGTGGTCCAACGCCTTAGACTCCTCTATCCCATACAAAAAAAGTTTTATTTTTAGGCTAGTACAAAGTAAAAGGAAACTGAAAATTTTACTTTTTATGCTGTTTTATTATGCTACAGTAACGCTAATAGATCTTGGAACATGTTGGTGGAAAGGCGTTGTTGCACACTTTTAACGTATCCGGTTTTTTCTTGAGTTCTATGAGAAACTAGAAGCTTCACAATTTGTTGTTGTCAGCTCATTTTGGAAGATGCTTTCCTTCATCATTCCCCATACATATCAGGGGGTGAAAGCTCTAGGAAGTGGAATATGTACGGAAAGTTTGTTCCTCGGCACATCAGGAGACCAAAATTTCTTTGAAGTAAAGCAATAGTGGCTAGCTGTGTGACTGGTGGTTGTTTGCATCTTGCAGGAACCAAAAGCCAGATTGCTACCACGACAAAACCTTGCAAAAGGTTGAAGGATGTTCTCTCTATAATGTACCTGCTTTGTGTCAGCATTCCCGAGACTACAGCAAAATACGGACCCAATACGTCTCTTCCTGATATGCGCTTACTATGTTGTGGATATTCTATGACGATATAAGCGTCAGGTGGTGAAAGTTGGGGAAATCGGATATTGTATGGAAAGTTTCTTCCTTGGGAAATCAGGCGATCAAAATTTCTTTGAAGTAAAGCAATAGTGGTTACACGGGTGTGACTAGCGGTGCAGGAACGAAAAGCCAGATTGCTACCTTGCAAGAGGTTGAAGGATGTTTTCTCTAATAACCAATCTGCTTTACAGTGTCAGCATTCCTGATATTTCCACAAAATACAGACGCAGTACTCCTCTTTCCGAAACAGCACACCACTATTACGTACTTACTATGTAGTGGCTAATCTACAAAGTTGAAATCCAAGAAAACATGTTCTTTGCTTGCTGATGAAATCGTTTAGGTGTACATGACTTTCAACTGAAGACCATACATTTTGTAGTTCATTGCAATGCTTTTACGCCTCATTCATTTAAAGGCTGACCAGTTTGAATTCAACGTGGGGATCGACCAAGGTTTTTAAACATTCTTCTCAAAGGCGTACTACTACGTTCGTTTTCAAAGATGGCCGATGAAGGCTTCCTTTCAAAAGCGGCAGGACTCGCTGAAGAAAACTACTGGCAACTGTTTTTGTGAAATCGTTCTAGAAACTCTACAGCAGTTCATATCAAACTAGGACCACCGGAACTACCTTTCCCGTATGAGCGAAAATAATGCTCTACAATAAAAACTTTCTCTGTGGTGTCGACCATACAGTGTTATCCAACCTCAAATAAGAAAGCAATAATAAACAACATGGCCTGGCAGCAAACAACAATCTAATCAGCTGTTTTTAAAACCGACCACAACTGCTTTAATTTCAGTAATGTTTATTTCGGTGCATACCATTTGGAGGCAGATCTAAAAAAAATTTAATTAATTGTACAGACATTATTAGCTGAAAACAAAATATTTTGATCGTTAATAGTTTTTTGTTTTGTAAAATAAGTTCGAACCGAAAAAGAAGTAACAAAATTGCGTTACAAACAAAAACGGGTCAAATATTTTTTACACAGAACAAAACGGATAATCATTAATGTAACTGTTATTTTAATAAATATTTTCAGTACGCATTTTCTACCGTGACATATCCAATAGCAAAACTGTATTTGATTCAACATCTTAAGCCTTGGGTCTGGCGCCAACACAACTATCCACAAACGTTACGAATAAGATAACACACAAAATAGGCAAGGTTTACCTCTGCTATGGGTGTCAGCTGCTGTGAATACCCTCTCTAAAACACACACACAATACACAATACACATAGCAAATACTGTGTGCGCTAGGTTGGACACAAAACAATACACATTTTAGGCTATAGGCAAATCTTTTATAATTAATGAAATACAGTAACACCCTGCTAACTCGACAGTCCTTGTAACTCGACGAGCCTCGGCCGATTGTTTTCCCTTACTCCTTTACTCTTCTCCACTATGTGGGCACTGACAGTGATCAGTTGTGTTTCAAAGTTACGTTTTGCGAGCAGAAAAGCGATCCTACAGCTCGGAAATTTAATTAAATAAAGAGGGAGAGCCTGGGTTTACGGCAAGTAACAGCTGGTTAGGCAGACGGAAACAGCTATATGGTGTCGAACATCTCTGCTTTCACGGAGAAAAATTTTCCGCCGACCCCAACAATCTAAGTGAGTTTAAGATGAATTTATTGAAAAATAAGGGCTCTCGAGAGATTAAATTTATAATTGTAACGGGACAGGCCTTGATTTTCACACTTTTAAAGATAAAAGTTCGCCTTACAGTGTTTGTGCGAAATAAGCGTGCGTTTCTTAAAGCCCATACATTAATCCTTGCATTCTGCATAACTCGACATCACCAAAGTCCAAATTGTGTCGAGTTAGCGAAGTTCTACCGTACTGCTAGTCAGTCGGGTAAAATTATTCTTTTGTCTATATTTTTTCACACTATTTTTGAATAGTTTGTACTTTACTCTGTTTGTAATTATTATCTTCCGTAAAGGATCACAGAACAAGTTTGAACCTATTCTACAACTTACACACCTAATTAAAACAATAAGTGAAAATTCTAAAACACATTAGTTGTTCCCTTTGTCCAGATCATAAGAATTTTACACCGAACCAATATTTATAATTCTTTTTTTCATCAAAATATAGCTCTTGGTTCGTAGAGATCTCATTAATCGTTTATATTCTATCAACCTTAATCCGCGTCCGCAATAAATATTTGCTTCGCGAGTCGGATTCAGCGAAAATGTATGCGTCGATAAACAACTTGACTGTGGATGTGCAAAAGCAGACAGGATTTTACTTTATGTTCAACGCACGCGATCGCTGTCGCTATTTTTTAGAAACATCAAAGTAATTTGCTAAGCTACGTATACCCCGACATGAACACTCGCTAAATTCTGATGCACACATATCAGCAGACCCTGTATAATTTGTATGCGCTACAACGATGGTGTCTTAATTTAAATGTTTAAAGTAATATGAAAGGAAAATGCATTGTTTTCATTATATTTAGCTGTTTTATTTTCCGCAGGGCTATCCATGATTTCGTTTACAGATATGTCGTGTAAATATTGAGAGTTCTCTAGCTCTAAAACGAATACTGAGAGTTTCGTCCAAATCAATCTGTTTCTCATTTAGTCTAAAATACATGATCAGCTGTAAACCAGTAAGGGCAAAAAAATTTCAGCTTATTTGTTTCAGGTGTACTTTACGTCTATAGGTATATTTTCTACAAATAATATTTTGCCCCTAATCGCAAATAATCGAAATGCAAATATTTTTTCTCTCCAACACACAGCTTAAGAATAATATTTGCCAAGTTTTAGGTGTCTAGTTTCATGGCCCGTTTCCAGTTTCTAGAACGTTACGGAACATTCAATAACATTCTGTATTATTTTTCAACATTGTCGAACATTCTGGAAGTTTCTAAAATATTCTGCAACATTCTATAACATTTTGGAATATTTTACAACATTCTCGAAGTTTCTAGAATATTCCAGAACATTCTACAAAATTCTGGAATATTTGACAACTTTCTAGAATATTCCGGAACATTCTGGAATATTTGACAACATTCTCGAAGTTTCTAGAATATTTCGGAACATTCTATAACATTCTGGATTATTGTACAACATTCTCGAATGATCTGGAAGTTTCTAGAATATTCAGGAACATTCTGGAAAGTGTCACCCACTTCAGCACTCAATTCTCAGCTGCTTCAATGACTTCCTATTGGTGCGATGTACTCTCTTGACACCCATATCTCCGAACTCAAGCCCTGCAGTTCCGAACTGAAACCTTCATCATGGGTCACAGTGATGGTAAGCTACCATAATATATAACCCCCATGGGTGGTTGGTTGCGGTGTTATAGACATGGATATACCACACTTACATTTATTATACGTATTAATTAAATAATTTCGAGATGTTAAAACATTTGTGGATGGTTCATATCTTAAAATTGTTTATTCCGTCTTTTATCATCATTTGTGTGCACAAAATATGACATATACAGTGTTTCCAATTCTAACCCTCATAGAAGAAAACTTAAAATGAAAACAAAAAACAAAATTTGCAGATATAACACAACCCAAGGCCTATATTATAATATTATTATTTATACTTGCCTTAGCAATCCTTTTAGAAGTCTTATCATTTAAAGCTGTTTCACCTTTTCATTTTCAGGAATCATCAGAACGTATAGTACACGAAAAACACACTTCTCATAGTTACACTTATTAACAGATCAAAATGACATTTAACATATACACAGATAAAAACGTAATAAATAAAAACATATAACAACACGTTGTGAAAAATTTTAAACATTTATTGAATTTATTCGAGTCACAGCAGTATGCGACTGTCGTCAAGTCTACCATATCGCAAACTGTCAATAGACAATTTGTGATCATTGTAAACTTGATGACACTCGCATACTGTGAATCGAATAAATTCAATAAGTGTTGTTATATGTTTTTATTTATTATGTTTTTATCTTTTTATGTGTTAAATTTAATTTTAACCCTCCATTGGTCGCGTCAATAATAGTCACGTGAGGAGTCGCACTCGGTGGATTTCACCAGGTTTAGTAAATAGTTAAAAACCATTTCTAAAGAAGGTAGTTTATTGAGTAAAATGTTATTTAACATGTATTTTGTTACACAAATCAAGTTTTACAGTGTATTTCAAAAACCTTTTTACATCTTGTGTTGTTTTATAAGCTTTATAAAAATATTGTTCTTACTAGAATAAGAAGACGTACGAATGTTTCCGAAGTTAAATGAATGGGTATCTCTTCTTTAAATTTGTATAAATGAATATACATTAATCATAAAAGGTTGTATTTATATTCATATTATAACCTCAAAGATTTAAAAGGCTTTTTTATTAATTTATATTCATCTTGGCAGTAATAAAGAATATTGTTCTGAACAACATAAACACAAATATTACTAACGTGATGGGACGCGCACGGTGGAAAAGACCAGTTGGTAGAACGATTGCAGTATAACAGCCAACTGAAGCATCCGGGAATAGTGCTGGTGTCATAACTGAGTAGTGAAAGAGTTTGTACAGGTATGGTAGGGGTTGAAGATCTTAAAAGCTCCGCTCAGTTTTTATAAGTACAATACCCCGGTCGATTAGACCGTGATGCGACCAATGAAGGGTTAATCTGTTAGTAAGTGTAACTGTGTTTTTTGTGTATTATTTGTTCTGATGATGCCTGAAAATGAAAAGGTGAAACAGCAGTAAACGATAAGACTTCTAAAAGGATTGCTAAGGCAAGTATAAATAATAATATTATATATAATAGCAATCGGATATAACTACAAATTCAACAATGGAACTATATTATAACCCTAACTTAAAATTGTAGGTTACTAAAAGGCTTTATCATTATTTTTAAACATTTCAGTCTCCGTCACATTCATTAATTCAAAAATATGTACTGAATTTGAACAAATTCCCTTGCACAACACTCAAAAAATGTTTGGTAATAAAAGGGTTAAACAAAATTATTTAAGTTCAAAACCCGTTTGAAAAGTTGCAAATCAGTTTTATTTATGCCCAAACGTGAAACCCAAACGTAGACACAATTTAGAAATTCGAAAAGTAGAACTCACTAGCCAACAAACACATTTATTTACAGTAACTAGAGAGCAAGTACACAGAGTAAACTAAACTTACACTGGCACACAGATTGGTTTTGCAAGGTATTCTAATATTTGAACAAAACAATGGTATTTACCTGGGACGCAGCATTTTGTAAATTGAGAAGCGGTTCACTGCTGCGTTTCAGAAAGAGCCGCAGTTTGTTTTCTTTCGGTGCCGATTCTTTCTTCCTTTGTGGGCTGGGCGCTTGGTACAGCATCTTGTTGAACACCCTGTATAACACAGTAACGATGGTTTAACCCTTGTACTGTCAGACTGCTCAATTTGAGCACTCGTCGGGGCGTGGCAACTTTGACAACTCTACTTGTATTGAATATTCCACCCACTGAAAATCATCCAATCGCAATAAAACAAACACCGTTGGAAAGGAAATGATTTAAACTTTAATCGTTGTATTT
>JAGFPH010006827.1:52881-62920 GCA_018207615.1 Philaenus spumarius
TACTACCCCTTAAAAATCCGGGAATAAAACATATATATATATATATAAAGTAATGATTTTTGGGTATAGTCTCCAAATGGTCTGAAACGGATAGAAACCAAATTTTAGCCTTCTCTGACCAACCGTTTTCAAGTTGGGTCGAGTGTAATAGCTCTTATTTTCTTCGAAAATTCGGCTAAAAATATAAATAAAAACATGAATTTTATTATTGTTTTATACTTTTGAAATAAGAGAGCTCCATTCGTTTTTAAATTTAGGCCTAGTTGTTTAAACCTAAGAACTATGTAAGCTCACTGTTTAGGGCGATATTTCGAAAACTTGCCACCTCTCTATTATTTAAAAGACAGAAAGAGATATACAAAATCAAGACAGTAGCCAGGGGAGGTTAGGGGTCAATCCCCCCAAAATCCCAAAATTTAGCAGTAATAATTAATACTAGGTTTAAAAAGTGCAAGTTAAATTATAAAACAGACAACACAACAGAGGATCAAACAACATATTTTACATCATTGTGCATTGCATGCATACTAATATTTAGATTAACTTGATTAAACTACAACGTACAATACACATGGATGCAGTAGGTTACAGCCTTACTCTCTTGTGAGCTTGATCTGATCTATTAAGGGGATTCCCTACTGAAAATAGGGTTTTTCTATAGTAGGCCTTTTATAATTATGAACCATTTTTTTACATCCATTAGAACCTACAAAATTGTTTACACTTATAGAAATTGACAAAAAAAAAACATTTTACAATTCTTTTTGTTTTTCTAGTTTGTTTTAGGCAAAAGATATGTTTTTTTAATAACTTTTTTACTACTGAACTAATTTGGCCGTTTAATATCATGTTTTAAAGTATATAAAAAGCATTAACATTTTAGGTATAGTCATATTCTTACCACTAAAAGTTTAGTAGGTAGTTATGGCCTTACAAAAAAAATATATATATATATATATAAAACAAATTTGTGATTTACAATTTTTTTCGAAAACACTCATGTATTAGTCCAAGAGGAATAAAAATACCCGAAAAGTTGCATTATGAGCTGCTAAAGATGTGGTAAAAATTTCATCACTGTAGCTTTAGCAGTTAAACAGTTATAAGATCTTTTGTGTAGAAAATATCCATATTGAAAAGTTGCAGGAAATCGTGTTTAAAGATTTCATTAGTTATTTCAGCAGCCATAGACGGGAATAACTCGCACAACCAGTATTTGTAGTCAAGATATGTTTTGCTTACACAATGTTAATTGAAAGCCTAATAATAAACATAGTTGTCCTTCTTTGCAATTACTTTAAAAAAAAAATTAAAAATCTTTAAGTCCAAATTGCAAACATAAAGAAGTTCAGCTTGACCAAAAGTAGATCGCATTGCTTTGAATAAATTTTTCACACTGATATAAAGAACTTTTGTGGCATACGTTATGTTTTTCTTAAACCTTATAAACTATAGAATCAGGAAAAAAAGAATTTGGTTTTTTTTTTTTGGAAAATGGTCATTTTTCAGTAGGGGAAACTATGAAGGTTCAACAAAAATACTTTACTCTAACAAAACAAAATCATTCATCATCCTTACATCCTACAATATTTTACATGAGTAACTATATCAAAATTTTTAAAACGCATGGAAATTGATGTTTAACACGTTCACAGCTACGCAAATTTCGTATTTCCTATGCTGACCTATTATTTTTATATTTATAGCCTACATGAGTAGAAATTACTTTATTTTTTAACCTTTTTACGTAATAATCACTAATATTTTAAAGCGAACGCACATATGATTAAAATTGGCGTGCAAATCACGGATGCTCTGTGGATTGAAAATACTTCCTATACGGGAGTTGGTGTGCGAAGCACGCCAATGCAGTGTATTGAAAATACTCCTAATACGGATTTTGGGAATGCACTGTGCATCAGCCGCTTTTCATAGTGTTCAGTGTCAAGCTCACGTGTGCGTCCTTAGCAGTGAACGTGTTAAAAGGGTTTAAATTCAAATCCCCGGTCCTGGCCTGACCCCCCCTGGCTACAGCCTTGTACAAAATCTGATATCGGAACAGTTATTCGCTGTCAAAGGGAAACCATAGAAAACCTATTTACAAAATCCCATAACCTTAGGCTTCCCTCCTAGAACTTCAATCTCAAAAATTTGTAACAGACGCAAAATTCTAGCAAATAATTGACAAAATAACATTTTCGAATGCGTTATTGAATGAAGCGAACGAATGCGTTAGCCAACTTTATTTTCTTACAACAGAAATTTGCGGTTTTTTAAGGGTCTCAATTTAATTTATCACAAACCTTATGCATCCATTAGGCTTAAACATTTTCAAAATGGTGGTTGTAGGAGGGGATTTGGATTTTGTAAATAGTTTTGCTAAGGTTCCCCTTTAAAGGTGAAAAACTGTCTTAAGTTCAGATTTTGCAACCTCTTTCTATCTTTTAAATAATATTTAATAATAGAAGTGGTAATAAGTTTTCAAAAAATCACCCTGTATACAGGGTGTATCAGAACGGGTGGCTGGCTTGTATAGCATTGAAACGAGAATACTTTTCTCTTTTAAAAATCCGGGTTTTAGTTGTCAACATTAAATCATAACAAAATTTAAGCTAACAAAATAATACTGTAATAACATTTGTAACAAAGAAATATGAAAAAATTTAATAATAATATCACAGTAGCGATGGAAGCGCCCCCACTTTTAAAGGAACGAAGAATTTGACTGATAACGAAAAGATAAGGATCATTGAATAAGATGCTCATTCATAGGCGATGGATAGGAAAGGAAGTCCCCAACAAACTTTCCTCCGAGGTCTCCTGATCTAACATGTATGTCGGACTTCTATTTATGGGGAAGACTCAAAGAAATTGTGTACAGAAATCGGCCTACTACAAGAGAAGAAATGCAAGATAGAATAAGAAATGCAGTGGCGTCGATAAACACGGAGGAAGTACTACGAGCAGTTGATTCCTTTCCAACCCGTGTTGATTTGTGTATGGAACAAAATGGACGACGATTTGAACACCTGTAAGCTGTTCCAGGGAATTAAACGGTGAGCAGTTATTTTTTAAGTCTACTTATAACGTACACAAAAACTCAGTAATTCTAAGAAAAACAATATTTTTCTTTAAATTTTAAGGCCAATAGAGAAATGAAAAAAATTCAAATATGAAAAATGTTGATAATTGTAAGGGCTTCAATTTGATATGTAAGATGACCCACATTGCAATTTGAAAATTTTGAGATATTGACTTTTTAAACTTCTAAAAGTTGTAAATTTTGAAACCTGGTAAAAATGTGAGAAAACCTACCAAAATTAGGTATTGTTTGAAAGATCACATCTTTGTCAATGTACTTTAAAAATTGTAGTAGCTGTTAAAAAAATGTTTTATGTAAGATGTAAAAGGATATGTAAACTTAAGTTTTTATGATGTTTCGGTAGGGTTGCCATATGTCTGATACCCAAAAAGAGGACATTTGTTATATTCTGACACCCAAAGAGAGGACATTTTATGTTGTGGTGGCTAGGGGTTTGATATGTAATATTTTCGTTTTTGTTCTTTTCTCTTTCCTTTTTCATCTCCCATTTCAATTTAAAAAATATATCGATACACAATAAAATAAATGGAGAGGAACTATGTAAATAAATTAACTTGTCACTACAACTAAATACTGAACAAAACAACAGTGAACGGTGAATGAGACAGTCGAAAATGACCCATACAAATGCAATGCAATGTAAACGTGAAGAATGGAAGACAAACAGGAAACAGGTGTTATGGTTGCGCGCGCAATCGAACTATTTACTACTCACTTACTTCTTTCTTCTTTCGATGACAGACGACAGTAGTAAGAACAACGGAGACGTGATCAACATACCAGCGTAACCGTAGCATCTCAACTATCACATCAAATGTGAAAGAACTGTTATAATAATGCGTATTATGTTGTAAGCATTCAAAAACTAAGTCAAATTCATGAAATAATTTTCCGATTTAGTCCTTCCTTACGTTATTTTGTGAATATATTAATACATTACTTCCAATAGTCAAAAAAGAGGACATTTCCTGTAATTTAGGAAAATCCCCCGGACCAATTTTTTTTACCTCAAATCCCGGACATGTCCGGAGAAATCCGGACGTATGGCAACCCTATGTTTCGGGATACCCTGTATTGACGGTGCAAGATAAATGAAAAAATTTGTTTTAATGATCAGTGTACCTAGACCTTTAAAATGAGGTACAACACGACCTACCTTTACATTTGAAAATTTCCCAAAAACCAACCCCCACCCCCAAAAAATACCCTTTTGGGGCATTTAAGAGGGTTGAAAATTTTTTTCCTGAATTCCTTGGGGTCGAAATAGGGGGTTATCAGTTTAAACTAAATGTCTAAGTATTCTCGTTTCAATGCTATACAAGCCGGCCACCCGCTCTGATACACGCTGTATAACCCTAGTAGGTCTTTTTCAAATTAGGTGCAATATTTGATTTAAGAGGTTACAAATTATTAACTTATCCCAAATTGAATAGTTTATACAAAATATGATTTTAAATATATTCAAGAATGCACATAGGCGTAACCAGGACGACCGTCGGGGAGGGTTACAACAAGCGGGAGGGGGGGGGGGTATAGAATTTTTTTAAAATTAAGATGCAAAATAACAGGGTTTAGGCTTCCCAAAAATACTTTAAAATGATATAGGTATGTATACTTTTCCACTTCTAATTGTGATTCAGACCCATATTAGAATAGCAACCATGACTCATCCCCCGCCAAATTTTTCCATACGCTGCCTCTAACCCCATAGGCCTGGAACACACACGGCGTTTTTTTTTTGTCAGCTGCGGATTTGTTACCGCTCATAAAATTTAAAGTGTGCAAGCGGTAAAATTTCCGATGCCGTCTAAAATTCCCATTGGGATTCATTAAACTGAATTGTCTAGTTCATCAATCACGAAGTGTGTTATGCAATATATTATTTCTTTTAATGTTTCACTGATATGAACAGAGAGCAACTCTCGCTTTATTGTTATTCTATCGCCGATTGAAAAGGAAGTAAAAAAAATATACTTATTTGGGTTCATCCAATCAATAAACAAAAGAACAAAAGATTTTGGAGCATTCTAAACTTTGTTTCCTGTTTTGAGGAACTAGAAGAAACATTTTTCAATCATTTAAAAATGTCAGTTTATACACGCTGCTGAAGGATAGTATTCTACAAAAAAAAAATACTAAAATAAGGAAAATTGGCGTGCATTCGGTCATGTTCGCCACTGTTTCGGCGGAGAACACAGCTACCGTCAGCGGTAAATAAACCGATTGTTTAAAGTGTGTGCTCTAATATCCTGCTTCGTGCCAATGTTGATATGATGGTGACGGTGAAAACTCCGTTTGTTCCAGGTCAAACACTATACTGCAAAGTACCAGTGCCCAATTCGACCAAAGATAATGTCAGCAATAGGCCTATATTGATAATCTATTGTAGCTTGATATTTGCATAGTGTTGAAAACAAGATACTCTTAAGAGCGTTTTTTAATGTAAACAAAATGCAAAATATTTTTTACGATGGGGGGAGGGGGTTATTAACTCCCCCCCGGTTACGCATAGAATACAACTTCATTTGAATTCGCCGAATTTATTTTTGTTTTTTCATTTGTCTTACTAGCCATTTTCAAAATCAATGAATGGAAAAATGTCATGAGTGTTACAACTTAGCAAACATTATTAGTTAAAGAATAAAAACTTATAATAATAAACCAAGTATGAATTATGGACTTAATAAAGCTTATGTTTTTTTAAATAAAAATAACTGTGTATTATTGCAATTATTAAGCGTTTTATAACAGGAGTGTTACCAATAAGGAAAAAATATATAACCCTAGTTTATTTTAAAATTTACTAAGTATTTGTACGAAATTTTCGTAAGTTATGTAAACACTTTTATATAGAGGTTTTTAAATAAAATGAAATCTAAAACTGTATACAATTATAACATAATTTGTACAGGCGTATTCAACGAAATAAAGTTAAAGAAATAGAAATGTAATTTTTAGTTTGTTAGGCTATAATGAATGAATGCCTTCTTTTTAAACTATAAATTTATTTTTATAAGAATAACTCTATGTGAGAAATTTCATTAGCAGAAAAAATGGTAAAAATGTAGTTTACCTTGTCAAACGATTTCTAAGGGAATTTGATATAACATGAAAGAACACATCTAACTGATTGTAGAAACAACAAAAATTTTCCCGGGAAATAATATTTGTAGGAGTTATGAAAGAAATAAAAGTTGAAATTGTATAGGTTAAGTTTCGACTTTTCCGCGATATTTGACGTAATTATAACAAAATAAATCACTTCACATACACCAAACATGTAAGAATTAAATAAACTAACCAAAATAAACCCCAAAAGTATCCACGAAGCAAGAAAATGTGAAAATAATGTAACAAACATAATTACGTAAACAAATGCATCGAACAATAGAAAGTACCGTTTAACAGCGTATTTAAAATGGAAATTAATCAACGTTGCCAAATCGAACAATAGGTTATTGTACTAATTAAGGTGTGTATAAATCAAGGTAACTAGATAGTAAAGGTTGCCTCGTTTGAGATTATAATATTTCGTCGTATTATCACTTAATATAATTAAAATAAAAAAAAAAACTAGAGGACTTACCTAAACTGTTTAATCACAGTATTTTGCCGATAACAGTATGATTATAATATTTGTATAATTATAATATTTCGTCGTATTATCACTTTATATAATTAAAATTAAAAAAAAACTAGAGGACTTACCTAAACTGTTTAATCACAGTATTTTGCCGATAACAGTATGATTATAATATTTCGTCGTATTATCACACTATTTATAATTAGAATGAGTTGCCTAAACTGTTCGTTTCTATACAAAAAAGAACAAGAACAATCCGGCAACGCTGTCAGGTCGGTAAGAAAAACATGTCGGCACTTTACAATGTAATTCTCCATAAGGAACTTTTGATTTGAAAGTTTTTAATGTTGTAAATGTTGAATATGGTTAAATATTGGTTTCCCGGTATCAGTGAAGTGTATAAATACTATATTTATTAAGAAAAAAGTTCAGGTTTGTGTGTTTATAGTAGTTTTGTTTGACAAGGTAAAGTAAATAAATACCGAAAAAATAACTAACTTTTTCAAATTGCCTACTTCTGATAGCAAATATTTTCAAATTTAAGACAAATGTTGTTTATCATGTCATAAGGTTACGATTCTTCAAAAATAAACTTTGGTATTATGAAATTTTCATCCCAAAAAATCCAACATTAACTAACTTTTCCAAATACTTTTGATAGCAAATATTTTCAAATTTAAGACAAATGTTGTTTGTCACATAAGGTTACGATTCTTCAAAAATAAACTTTGGTATCATGAAATTTTCATCCCAAAAAATCAACCATTTTAAACTATGTCAGCTATGTGTGAATAGGTAATTGTAATAAGGTACTTGCAGTTTACGCCGCACATTATAGGGTACCTTAGGCCTCCATGAATGAATGAGCTTGAATTGAACTGACAAATTCAAGGTCCACCCAACCCCACCAGCTTGCTACAATATTATTTTATTTTATAAACTGGCCTATATCATATATTGCAGATAAAAAAATTAAAACTAATTGTTTTAAAATCACCTATCTTTTCATAATTGTTATTGTTAAAGAAAGGTGTAAGTAATGTAGGCCTATGGTATTATTAATCATGAAACAAAAATTAATGTTTCACCCTTCCATATTGGAAGATAACACCGTAAAACCCAACCAACTGTTGATCATTTAAAACAAATAAATGAAACACTTGGTGTGGTAACCAATACAAACCACCAATATATTTTTGAAACATGTAAAATCAACTTAATTAGTCATTTTAGTTGTTAACGCACTAAATAAAATAAAACCCAATTCAGGTTTAATTTATCTTGGATAATTAACTGATATAGTAGGCCTAATTTTCTCACGTTACAGCTAAAATACCGGATAAAATATACTTACAATTTTCTAATACACATTTATTCTGTTGATACTTGCAATTTGGCAAACGTACCTAAAGAACAACTTCAATGAACATTATTTTCCTGCATCACTTATCACAACGTCCGTACTGCGGAGCTGATTTACAGAATACTGAAACTGAATGTTTTAATGTTAATGTTTAACAATGGAGCGCTCTAGCGGAGCAATATCGAACCAAATGCAAAGAAGTCTAACGTGAAAGATGTGTCAAGATCATTCATGCGTTTTCTTATGAATCGGGAATTTCTCTTCATTTTTGAAGAAACGAAGAATGAAGCGAAATAACATATTGGGATAGTTTAGGCTGAGTTTGATAAAAATCTGTAGTCGGTTTATTACTTCCCAAGGTTGATGAAGAAATCTCCGTGTCACGTCGGAGACGGCCTATTTTTCTACAGTGACAAAGTTGTTATACGTTATAAAAAAATAAAATAAATAAAACAGAAATTTTATTGAAATCCATTCAGTATTTCTCGAGATATTATTTGCACACTGCTGAAAAACACGTAGAAATCCAGACGTTTCAACAGTTTACTAATCCGTAAGCTTGGATGTTTTGTTTGTAAATCAATAATTAATATTTTAATAAGCCAGCAGAAACCTGCACAAGGGTTACAAATAATTAAATTGTCTTGTAGGCCTAACAGAATTCAAACCTCAAGACCCCGATGTTGATCTAGTTGAAAAAACAGTTGAATTCAAGCTTTAGGCTAGGCTAGTATCTTTTTTACTCTAAAACCAAAATAAACGGTACCAGATAACTGCCACATACTTTCTCCCAGTTGAAACTTTATACCTTCCCCAGAGTAGCATAGGAGATGGTTATTTAGAATTGCAAAAGTAGGAAAATGTTACCATGGAAAATATTAGATGCATGTAACACACATCCATATTATATTATTATACTAGCTAGCCCGATCCGGCTTTGCACAAATTTAAATGTATATTAACAAAAAATATATTATATCAATGAATATAAATTACACTATGTATTTCTTATGGGGAGTTTTAGTAACTTTCACACACCCCCCAAACCTCCTCTAAAGTTTCTATTTTTTTAAACCCTTTCTTAGCGAGCACCTAGGGCCCTAGAGAAAGCTACATACCAAATTTCATTAAAATCCATTCTGTGGTTTTGGAGAAATCATGATTTAGTAACTTTGATCACCAAACCTCCCTAAAATTTCGAATTTTTTAAAACACTTTCTTAGAGAGCACCTTCTTAGAGGAAGCTACATACCAAATTTCATTCCAATCCGTTCGGTGGTTTTGGAAAAATCGTGATTTAGTAACTTTGACCATCCCCCCCAAACCCTAAATAAGATTTGGATTTTTTTTAAACCATTTCTTATCAGCACCTACGGTCCTAGAGGAAGCTACATACCAAATTTCATTCCAATCCGTTCAGTAGTTTTAGAGAAATCGTGATTAGTAACTTTGACCAACCCAAACCCCCCTAAAATTTCGAATTTTTTTTAAACCCTTTCATATTGAGCACCTAAGGCCCTAGAGGAAGCTATAGAACAAATTTCATTCCAATCGGTTCTTTGTTTTTTTTAGTAACTTTTACCACCCTAAACCCCCCTTAAATTTCTAATATTTTAAAACATTTCTTATCGAGCACCTAAGGCTCTAGAGGAAGCTACATACCAAATATTATTCCAATCCGTTAGGTAGAGAAATTGTGATTTAGTAACTTAGATCCCCCCAAACCAGCCTAAAATTTCAAATTTTTTTAAACCTTTTCTTTTCAGCAACTACGGCCCTAGAGGAAGCTACATACCAAATTGTATTCCAATCCGTTCAGTAGTTTTAGAGAAACGTGATTTAGTAACTTTGAACCCCCACCCAAAACCCCCTAAAATTTCGAATTTTTTTAAACCCTTTCTTATCAAGCACCTAAGGCCCTAGAGGAAGCTACATACCAAATTTCATTCCAATCCGTTCTTTGTTTTTTTTTTAGTAACTTTGACCCCCC
>JAGFPH010006827.1:63020-73244 GCA_018207615.1 Philaenus spumarius
CCCCCCCCCCAAGCCCCCCTAAAATTTCGAATTTTTTGACAAACTTTCTTAGTGAGCACCTATGGCTCTAGAGGAAGCTACATACCAAATTTCGTTCCGATCCGTTCAGTAGTTTTTGAGAATTTTGCAAAACAACCGATTTTGATGAAATTTGGTATGTAGGTGTAGTTCTGGCATATCTCCAGGCATTTTTACAATTTTCCAAAATTTTGATTTTTAAAGGGTTTTACCCCCCAAAAATTGCTAAAAAACGAGAAAAATCTAAATTTCTCAAAAACGGCTCTAACGATTTTGATAAAATTTGGCTTATTTGTAGCCCTTACTGTACCCTACCATATGTAAAAAACCGCATCTTTCTAAAAATTCTCGTTTAGGTAATAATAATAATAATAACTGATTTTTGGCGGTTTTTTGGCCAAAAAAGGGTTGCTTTTCAAAAAATTTTAAAACCTTTTTTCGTTTATCTACACAGGCCTAATTGACATGTTTGGTGCAAATTTTTTCGAATAGTTTCCTCTCTAGCTTTGTAAACATATAGACAGGAATTTTGTAAAAACCACTTTCTTGGACCCAGGGTAAAAGGGACGGGTCAGGGGGGGGGGGTGGACAAACGGATATTTCCACAAAAATCTCAACATCGATTTTGTTTGCGATCACTATACTTTTTCTATACTATAGTATAGTGAGAAAAGAATATAGCCTGTCTTAAAGTGTCTTTTTTTAAATGGGCCACCAATTTGGTACCTTGTAAACTATAAATCTGTCAGCAAACTTTAAATGGGGAACCCTTCATGTTACTTTTCACTGCACTATAGTATAGAGAAAGTATAGTGATCGCAAAAAAATAGTATTAGTGATCGATGTTGGGTTTTTTGTGGAAATATCCGTTTTGGGGCTCCCTGAGTTAAAAAAGTGTTTTTTACAAAACGTCTGTCTGTATGCCTACAACGCTAGACAGAAAACTTTTCTATCGATTTCGAACAAATTTACACCAAACATGTCATTTAGGCCTGTATAGATTCACGAACAAATGTTTGAAAATTTTTTTGAAAAACAATCCCCTTTTTGGTTCAAAAAACCTCTCCTACAATTATTAAGTCACAGTGAATCTGTTTAATAATTTAATACGTTTGTGAGAAAGTATGTGCCTGACCACTGACACCGTTTAAAACTTAGGCCTACCTATAAAACAAAAGAAGCATTTCGTGTTTTGTAAAAAAATTGTTTTTTTTTTTAGATTAGATATTCGTCAGTAAAAATGTTGAAGTGACCGTTTTGAAGTGTGAAAAATAAAGTCTTGGTTTTCTGGTATACTAAAAAAGTGATAGCCTAAGTGTATAATGCAGACACCAAATATTTAATGTAACACACAAAATGTTCGAAAAGGGGGAAACCTACAAGACCTAGAATTGAGTCTAGAAATGGGTCTAGAATTGAGAAGAGAGTTCGGATGGTAAAGCTTAAATCTCAGTAAATTTAAGTTAATCTTGAAAATTTAAAATCTTTAATAATAAGAAAATTTGTTTATTTAGGCCTACGTGTTGTGTTTAATTTTAAACATCAGTTGTAGCCCTACATTTTGCTGATTTTTGGCTTGCTGTATCCAACCCATTTCCTACATAAATATTTATTTCACGACTCGAGACAGTAAACATTTTCCAAGTGATTTTATTGACTGGTCCACGTTCATTGAATCGAACAAAATAAACTCTCCCGTTGTTCAGTGGACTCACCTGTAGATTCAAACTGGAGCGTCTTCGGCGTTGAATTTGTTTGAATTTCAATACCGTTCAAAGTGCAGATGGGGTGGCGCAAGCGCACAACCCAAGGTCGATATTGTTATCTTTCAGATGAATCGATGCTATCACGAGAGGGATTCCAAAAACTTGTTCGGCACAAAGAAATAAGGGAACTTGTCATACACAACACAAAAATGTAATTGCGGGTTACATTCAACAAAAATCATTATTTTTGTGAAAACATTGCACTGGGTGCAATGTGTTTTTGATTTATATTAGTTACTAGAGGTATCCCCCCCTGCTCGCTTCGCTCGCCAAAAGCAAACGCAAACAGATTACCACTTATGAAACAAATGTGTTAATCGTTCCAAGTGTAACAATTTATTAGCGAATTTCCATAGGGAAAATGAGCTATTGCAGTGGCCCTTATGGTAAGACCCAAGGTCGGGAGTAGCAAATGAGCACCGATCATGGTCCCCAGAACACGTTTTGGGGTATCACCATAGATCATGAATAATAAATAGATCTTGCATCCATACGGGGGTTGTGTGCCGGAAAAAAGGTGTTCGCGAAAATAGTACATGATCGCGCCGCGAGGTAGCGCTAGGGAGAAAGCATTGTAAGCATTGATGTTTCCAACCAGCTTCCTTCGTTTCCCCAACAGATAGCGCCAAAAAAGTCGAATTTCCAGTGGAACAAAATATTGCATTGGATCGGAGTTCTATTAGGTTATCCAAATACAATGGTATCACTAAAATTCATATATATAAATGTGTTCGCACTCTAGCGGCCGCTTTTTAAGTCCGATTTGGTCCAAATTTGGTACACGTGTTGGTTGTCTATGTCGCTAGAACGAGTTCGTTAGCCAAAAAAATCCAACAACCGGAAGTACGTTTTTTGACAGGAAGTAACTTTTTTTTGAGATTTTTACTACGAGAATGAAATTTTTTAAAGTTTTTTCTAAAAATATAAATGTAAGATGTTATACTGCACATTTTGTTTTTTACGCGACCTTTTAGCTCGCTTGGTTCCCCCAAAATCGACCAAAACGTAAAATCCCATAAAAGTACCCGGTTCGAAGCCAAGTGGTGCAAACTCGCGAGGCCACTAGGAGGAAACAAATTCTACTAATGTATTGCGTACACACAGACAGCTGTTCAACGCCTTCGTGAGTAGACCTATTTCCCAAATTATTGGTTGAAAAACTAAAACATAGGCCTATAAACTTAATTTTCTAAGTTTGTTCAACTCACTTCAGCGGTCCAGATGCGTGGTCGAATTATTTTTTCTATGTATCTTGTAAGCAATAAATGTACACAATTTCAGCTCTCTAGCTCTAAGGAAAGTATAACAATTAATATTGATTGTTTTAGAGGTTGTTTCAATCCTTAAATTAAAATGAATTCTAGTCTATGTAGATAGTCTATAAGGATAGTGTGTAGCTTTTTACTTTCTCACTATACTATAGTATAGAGAAAGTATAGGTAGTGATCGCAAAAAAATCGATGTTGAGATTTTTGTAGATATATCCGTTTTGGGAACCCTTGAGTCCAAAAAAGTATTTTTTACAACAGACATACAGACAGGCGTTTTGTAAAAACCACTTTTTTGGACTCAGGGTAAAAGGGACGGGTCAGGGGGGGGGTTGGACAAACGGATATTTCCAAAAAATCTCAACATGGATTTTGTTTGCGATCACTATACTTTTTCTATACTATAGTATAGTGAGAAAGTAAAAGGAAAGGAATGTAGTCTACAGGGTGTCTTTTTTAAATGGGCCACCACCATTGGTATCTTGTAAACTATAAATCTGACAGCAAACTTTAAATGGGGAACCTTTCATGTTACTTTCTCACTATACTATAGTATAGAAAAAGTATAGTGATCGCAAAAAAAATCGATGTTGAGATTTTTGTGGAGATATCCGTTTTGGAGCCCCTGAGTTAAAAAAAAGTGGTTTTTACTCAACCGAGATAACGCCTACTATATCATATGTTTTGACAGATTTCTTTTTACCATTTTGTAGAGAACAGTTTGATCTTTCTAACGGTGGGAATTAAACTAGAAATAACCAGTTTTTTGTTTGTCTAGACAGCAGTGAAAAGTACATAATTATTAGGACAATCTGTTTAGACCGTCTGGCGCGTGGGTTCCTACGATATTTATATGACGCCGGGGAAGTTTCATAATCATTGATGTCATTAACTCAAACACTTTTGTGAACTAAGGAAAGACTTTTGAAAGACAAGTATACCGTTCTTTTCTTTGATTTATCTTTTATACTTTGTTATAATAATATTTAATTTCTGGGCAAAGCATATATTAGTAAATTACGTTTCAAACTGGGCCTAGTTTAGTTAGCAGTTGTGTATTTGAAACATAAAAACTGGTTTTTTCATAATAAGAAATTTTAAATTGATAAATGTTTTTATACAGTTCTATTTAGAACTAAATTAAAAAACTTTTTTAAGCTTACGAAAAAATTACAAAAAATGTTTACTATATAAAGTTAAAGTAGAACTTTTTCCTTTCGTTACTGAATATTTTTTGTTTTTTGAGCTAATAACTTTCACAATTTTACATCAATACATTTGTTAATTGCATACAGGGACGGATTAAAGGGGGGGGGCGGTGGGGGCGGTCGCCCCCCCCGAGAGGCAGAAGGAAAATTTTTTGTCAGGTAACTCCTGGTAAATAATCACGCCGTTGGGCTTGAAGGTTGACAAAAAGATAGATGAAGGAACTTTATAATGTGGGAAAACTGGGTTTTAAAAGTTAGTATAGGATCGTACCGGTTTTACTAATCTGTAGCGGCCAATTTAGTAATCTGTTCGTTTGAATTTCGGTAGGCCTACAAACTGTGTAGGTGTCATGGGGAATCAATCGGGAATTGACGAGGGAAGTGTCAGACTGTTTGTGGACAAACTCAGAGATTTCCAGAAGCGCTTGAGGGAAAAATCATCAAAGCATGTTGGCAACACTGGTGTTGTGTTCGTGTCGTGCGGTCGCCGCCATTTCGTGAGTAGAAGAGCAGTAGAAAACAAAGTTGTTTCATTGTTTCTAGTGTTTGAGTTTTGAGTTTGGCTTCGTCATGAAACGTGCATCGAAGATAACATCTTTCTTCTTTAAAAAACATAAGGTAGCAGGTAAGGAAAACTATTTTTATTAATAGGGATAAGTTTGTGTTCATCAGTTTACATAACAAGTTACGGTACTGTACTACTGTATTTGTCTCTCGTCTACCGCTTTCGGTAACGGTAAGAATACTGTACATAATTCATTCAAAATAAATGGAGTAATATTTATTTAAGACCACACGACGACACAGAACATTATTATTGAATTACTATTAACCTGATTTCTAATGGTTTTAACAATCAAGTACAGTAATTGTAAATTAATAATACAGTATTGTGTTGGAAAATTAATTTCAATTAATAGACCTTAGCATAGGCTATGTTTTTGGCTATTGTAATTCTGTGGTATTAAATCAACCAATGGGATTTTGAAAATTAAAAAATCTTTTAATTCATTGTTTGGGTTACTTTTCATTATTAACAGCGGTTTTTTTATGTTAGATCGACAGGGTTGGGAATGGAGTAAAATAACAATTTTAATGTCAACTCAGGGAGTTCATTTAGATAACTTATCTTCTCTCTGTTAGCCTATAGCTACAGCCTTAGTTGTTAGTTCTTTCGGCTATTTTGTCATATAACTCAAGTGGGTTTGCTGGGGTTATACTACATTCATATCCATTATCCACTGATGTCCACATGAACAACTAAATAGAAACTAATAATCTGATCCATAGGATCATAGGAACATAGCCTATTTGTAATGGGTTTTTTCGTTAAAATTAAATTAAGTTTTATTTTTCAGATGCTGATACCGGCAGTTCAAACTTACCTGAAAAAAATGACGATAAGGATAAGGAGGAATATGAATCTCAACAGGAACGTATTCCACAGTCAGTGCTTGAGGCGACATTAGTGTTTGAAAATCAAAGTAAGTTTTACTATAATTTATGATATTATTTTACTGTTCTAAACATTTTTCATTTGTACTACCACACATTTAGGTAGTTTTCTCACTCTCATACAATTTTTTTAGTTTTTACAGTTAGAAAGAACATAATATCTGTATAAAAACAACACCAAATAAAATTAATTTTTATAATAAAAAAATATGAGACTCCCAAAATAATTTTGTGAAATTATTTAACTCTTTGGAAGGAGGTTATACTTCGTAGAGCTTTGCATGTGAAATACGCTAGTAGAGTATCATCAAGAATCTCCTTCTTTATTTTCGACTGAATTACCTGCAATAATGACTTTACAGCTGTTTTTATTTTATTAATTATCAGTAAAGAAATTACAAAACGTAGGTATGCCCACAGTCTAATAAAAATAAATATTATTAGACTGTGGTATGCCTAAAAATTATCTGTATGTATAAAAATCAATTGCTGTTAATTTAATCTATACTATTATATAACGTATTAATCTAATGGTGTATGTGTGGGGGCGGGTGTGTGTGTGTTACTCAATAACGTAAAACTACTGGACCCATTGAGCTGAAATTGTACATGGACATTCTTAGGGTCCCAAGTTAACACGTAGGCCTATTTTTATTAGAAATTCCATCAGGGCTCCGCCCCACTGGTCTTGCAAACTGCTTTAACACTCAATTATCTATACTCGATTATGCTTAATCAGCAGATAGTACATGTGTTTTTAATCAGCTGTAAAAATAACTTTTAAAAATATCTAAACAGGTGATAGTAAATGTTTGTTGTTGTTCATATTTCAAGGTTAGTTATACTTTATAGTAAAATATGTTTATCTTGACCAAAGAAATAATGCTATATACATTTGTTCAGATAGTTACGGGACACCCTGTAGAACTACAGTATATGTGTTATTTAATTATTATAGTCAGACAATTAAAAAATTTTAAAACAACTTGTAGCGGATGGTTTTTATATATTTTTTTAGTAAAGGGAAACCGATTTTTACAATGTGTCGTAAAACTTTGGGGTTATGATTTTTGGTTAATCATTTTGATAATACCATGTGGATATCATTTTATATGTTTTTGGATTCGGGAATGTTGAGCACGGGCAAAGCTGTTTACAATAAAATAATGTTAATGTACAAACTGTATTTCAACATTTGGGTTTTTTTCAGGTACAAAGTCAGATGAACGTGCTGAAGATGTGCGACCTCCAGATATCTGCTCTTCACAGATTCAAGAAGATCAGATCAGGTATGAAAATGATGTTGCTCTACATATTGGGACAAAGCCTTCAGATAGAGTGCTTGCCACCATCCTAGAAAGTCACTGGGAACCTCCGGCTGGCTACAATTTCCCTTTTTCTGAACATAATAAAGGTCATAAGATTGAGAGGCGTTTTCTAAAAAGGGAGCATTTAGAAAAGTACAAATCTTGGCTGGCTCTGTCACCATCTAAAAATGGTCTCTTTTGTAAAGTGTGCCCTTTCTTTGCATCTGGTCTTAAGGGTGGTCATCACGGAGGAGTGCAACTAAATACTATGGTAGTACAGCCCCTACAACGTTTTTCAAAATTGTTGGGGAAGGATGGTGACTTGGAAAGTCACAGCAAAGCACAGTACCATCAGCAAGCATTGCAACGTGCTAACGATTTTTTGGTTTCTTATAAAAACCCTGAAAAATCAGTAGAAAATCAGGTCGACACATACAGATTAAAAAGAGTAAAAGTAAATCGCAAGAAATTGGCATTTTCTTTGCAGAATGTAATATTTCTTGGAAGGCAAAACATATCTTTTAGAGGACGCCGTGACGATGGATCTATTTTCCAAAAAAATTCGTATGTAACTAATAAAGGTAACTTTAAAGAACTGATGAAATTTCGTGTCCAGGAATGTGGAGAGACCGAACTTTTGGCACAATGTACTTCTGATAGCAAGAGAGGTTCATTTCTTAGTAAAACTGTACAGAATGACTTGATTGAATGCTGTGGTCAAGAAATAGTGTCAGAAATATTGTGCAGGATCCAAGAAAACAGAGTATATAGTATAGGTTTTGATGAAACCACTGATCTTAGTCACAAATCTCAGATGACTATTTTTGTAAGATATGTTTATCGAGATATTATCAGAGAAGACTTTATAGGTTTTATCAACCCTCGAGAGCCCGAAAAAAATCTGTTGAAAGTAAATCCCAATATTAATCTGAAAAAAAATGTCAACGAAGTTTTATCTTCAGCATCTGATAGCGATAGTGATGAAGATGAGTTAGGACTATTTAATGACCCAGAAACTAGTATGGATGATAATGGTGAACAAGATGAAGATCCCCGATTTACAGGAGAAAAAATTGGTAAAACTGTGTTAAACGCAATGAGAAGTCTTAATCTTGACCTTGATAATTGTGTTGGTATTGCAACAGATGGTTGTTCTGTGATGGTTTCAGAGATAGTAGGAGCAGTTACTACAATAAAAAAAGAATGTATTAATGCCGAAAGAGCTCCTTGTTTCAGTCATGCTTTGAATTTATCAATTTCAAAGTGTTCTAATGTACAGTCAGTACGAAATTCTATTGGAATTATCAAAGAGGTTGTGACCTTTTTCTCAGCATCACCAAAAAGAAATTCCGTCTTGATCAAACATATTGGTGGCCAACTTATCTCTATGTGTGAAACTAGATGGGTTGAACGGCATCTATCAATTGAATCCTTTCTGAACAATTTTGAAAATATTATGTTGTCCCTTGAACAAATTTCCCAATGGTCACATTTTTCAAGTGACATCTCAAGCGTGAAAGCCAAAACCCTGTTATGTGCAGTAACAAATGGAGAATTTATTTTGACTCTAGTTTGTCTGGCTGATGTACTTAGCCAAACATTGCCTCTGAGTAGGTTTTTTCAAAAAGAGACCATTGATATCGTCCAAGCAACAGACTTGTTAACTGACACTTTATCCGTACTGAAAGAAAAACGGCAAAACGCTGAGTCAGAATTCCGTCCATTGTATAAGAGAGCCCATCAAATAGCTGAAGATGTGGGGAGCATGATCAAAGTGCCTAGAATCACAGCAAAACAAGTAAATAGATCCAACGTAGCTTTATCAAACCCAGAAGATTACTTTAGGGTGAACATCTTTGTGCCTATTCTTGATTCTTTAAATAATGATCTGAAAAATAGGTTTTCTAAACAAGTTCTCGACATTTACAAACTTAACTCACTTCTGCCAAAAATCTGTTCCTCACCAAAAACGTCAGTAGAGTCAGAGTCAGTGTTAAGAGATGTACAAGATTTGGCTAGAAAATTCTTCAGAGTAATCGGAGGCAATGAAAGTGACTGCATTTCTAACATGAAAGCCGAAATGAAACTTTGGACATCTAAGTGGAAAAGAGAGATGGAAAATGGTGTAAAACTTCCATGCCACGCTGTTGAGTGCTTGCAATTTTGTACTCCAGAAATATTCCCCTCGATTAGAACTTTGTTGTTGATTTTGTCTTCTCTTCATGTTTCAACTGCTACAGCAGAGAGATCATTCTCAACTCTTAAGCTTATCAAAACGTGGTTGAGAAACCGTTGTGGTCAAACCCGCTTGACTGGACTAGCTCTATTATATGTTCATAGAGATATAACCATTGACAGAGAGAAAGTTATAGATAGGTACATAGAAAAGGGAGGGAAAAGAAGAAAAATCATGTTTTCTTAACTGATTGCAACCAGTTTTTTTTAGATCGAAGTGAAATACCGGTATTCACTGTTTTACTTTTACCTGTAATAGATAAAAATGTTTAACAAGTTAATATTTTATTTGTATTTTCACTTTAATCAAAAATGTACTTTGAACATTTAATTTTAACATGGGTGTTTATTAAATATTTTTGTTTCTAAATAAAGCAAATAGAAAAAAATAAAGAGTGTATTATTATTTAATCCTGTGTTTACAATATAAATATGCAATTTATAAATAATATTACATCAAGAGGACTTAAGGTATTACAGTGGAACTTGGTTATAACGTCATCAAAGGGACCGGAAGTTTTTTAACGTTATATCCGAGTGACGTTATAAAAAAAGCAGCCTTAAATCTGAGTGAAAGGACAAAGTAAAAACGCAAATGTTCTGCTATATACAGTACAACACTGTTTATTGAAATCTACTCGTACATTGGAATAGTATAATAAAAAAACATTAATAAAAAAATGATACGTTTTCACAATTAAATATTTTATAATAAAATTCTTACTTTACAGTCGAAAAAAATCTGTGATCTTCTTTTGAACGGTCCTTTCAGAAAAATAAATTCTCACCGTTGTGCAACCGTAACTAATGAAACAAACAATACAGTACAGTGTGCCTGTGTCACCACAGTCATTGACCTTGTAGAATGTAGGGGTGGGAAGGGATAAGACCCAGGTATGCGGGACAGCCCCCGTCCCCTCGAGACACCAATACACAAAAGAGTTTCATCCCGTCACCAGCTCAACGT
>JAGFPH010006828.1:21891-32910 GCA_018207615.1 Philaenus spumarius
TCCCGTTAATACTACTTAAACGTTACTGAAACGATAACTGTTTATTTTTCAAAATCCCCGACGAGAGGAGCACGAATCACAAACACGTCGAGGGGGGAATCAATTAAGTGAGTGGCGTTTTCAATTAAAACGTAATACTCATCAAGCCCTGCTGATGGAATGCTTTTCTTTTACAAACAACGCGAATCCCTCGAAAGTGACAGGACAGTTGAGTGAAGATTTAGAGCAATTAGTTTTAATAATCTACGCTGACGTAAAAGACGATTTAATCAAACATTTTATTCTACAATACGCCTTAATAAGATCAAGTGGTCGTTTATTCGACAATAATGAGTATAATAACTTTAATTGCATGCAATATTTTTCATATTTAGGGAGTTATAGTCTGTTTTTCTAAAAAATCGCTCCTCATTTCTACCTATTTGATTCGATATCGCCGGTTAACGGGTTCGTCCGAGATATGCCATGTATTTATTTCATGGATCAGTCCCAAAGTAGTTAGTGTAATAATTGGATTGTTCAACCCGGTATCCAAAACCAACACAGTAAACACAGCAATATTATATGTACATATGCTGTTATTACCTTTATCTTGGTTATTATCCTTTATCCGATTGTTTTGATAGTTACAACACCATCCGATAGAGAATCAAAATTGCTGAGAAAGGTATCTTGACTTTTTTGTTAAAACGTACGGTATTTGAGTAATTTAGGTTTGAAATTTTCAAACAGCCGCCATTTTAAACGCATGATTGGATACAATCGCTTAGTTTTCTTAAAATAGACCATTGTTAGGTTAAAGTTCGTGTCAAGTTTGAACTCAATCAGTCAAACATTTCTCTAGATATTAATTACTTTGTAAAAAACAACAGAATGGCGGATATCTGGAAAACGAAGTGTTTTCGGGCCTATGTTTATATGAACTTTTTTTCTAATTTTTAGCTATAGAATGAGCTACCGAGACATTGCCGTATACTTCTGAATCATCCTGTAGGTATATTTTTTTTGGGGTTTAAAGGCGAAAAACCTGGTGGTTATCATCGCCTGTCCTGTAGGTATAATGGTGGTTAAATTAGAAACGGGGTTTCGAATATTATAGTAGTCAACGACACCAAACAATATTACTTTTAAAGAACTACTTATGTAGCTGAACATATATTATACAATATACATAATTATTTTGCCTCTTATATATATATATAGAACTCACTATTTATGCATATAAATATGTATATAATATACATATTTTTTTATGTAGTTTTCTGCAAAATCTATAAAATTAAGCATAAATTTAAGATTGAACAGCATGATTGAAGATAAATAGTAGAATATCATTTATATTGTTGAAGTAAATTTAATGTTTTACAACTTCATATTTTCATGACTATTTCGTAGGATGAAGGGCTGAAATGTTATTCAATGTTGCGCAAAACATACGCGCAAATATAATTTTGATCGCGTATATCTCGGAAACTATGGGATTTTTCGCGTATATTTCGGATAGCGAAAAAACTTAATAGCACTAATCTTGTAAAATATTTTGTCAGCTTTAATTTTGTATAGATTGGTCTTATTTCTTGGGCACATGCTTTATTAATAAGTTGTTATTATTATAAAATTTAATTTAGTTAATTATTATTCTCCCCTGTTAGGTCTATTAGGCCTATTTGGGTTTTAATTTTCTTTCAAATTTAAAAGTTTTTTGTTTTTGTTTAGTCTTACTTTTTCTTCTGTAATTTCTGAACTAATGGCTACTAAATTTCTTTTAAATACCTTTTTAATTAGTTTTTCTCCTCCTTCTAGCCAACTAAAATTAATTAAAATTTTTCAACTATAACATTTAACATTGGTTCTTATGACCCTAGCAACAGAGAGACGTGGAGAAACACTTGCAATGTTAGACAAGAATTTTCCGGTTCTATCTTGTCAATTTAACTTAACATTTTTCAGATCTCCTCTTCCTGCTATTATATAATTGATTCTTTTATAAAAACTTTTCTAATTTTACCAATAATTTTTAAAATATACAATTTTCCTCAAATTCTTATCTATATATATTAAAAGAATTTGGTCAAAACCTATTTCCAATCGCCCAGCCTCTCCTAATGGACCGATGTTGATGATTTTTGTTTTAAAATGTGTCTTATTACCTGTAGATATGTCATCAAGCATTTACCGAAGTCCTAGGACATTAGGGCTACGCCCCAGTGGCCCTCAAAGTTTCAATGTTAATCTTATGGAAGGTCAATCTTAAGGAAGAAGAAGAAATATTTCTTTTGATTGTATCAAGAACACAAAAACAGCTGTTCGTATGAAAAGCTTAAAACAGCTGATTTTGATCAACAACTGATTTGGATCAAATCAGTATCAAATGTAGTATTACCTTTTTGAGGTTACATTGACAAACTAAAAACAAACACAAACAAAAATCAACGAAAAATGCTAACTATATTTTAATTCAATTCAAACATTGGTTGTTACAAACCTATTATATATAAAACAGCTAATTTGGATCAAAAACTGAACATAATCATTCACAGATATGTCAAGTCTTATATATTATCATCCGTTCAGCCGCTATTCACCCGAGAAGGAGCCCCGGTATACAATCCTTCAAATTTCCCATGTTAATCTTATGGAGATAATGTTTAATGAGTTTGAGTCAGCTGCCAAATAAAACAGCTAATTTATGCTCGGTCACCTATGTACAAACGAGCAAAAGATTAACGAGATTCTTTATCGAATTTTCCACCTGCGAGCGAAGCGAAGCAGCCATCTGAGGCCGAAGGCCGAGCCGGGGTTGGGACGCGGAGCGTCCAGGGGCAGAGCCCCTAGTTCTTTCTTTTAATTTTGTCTTGTTCTGCTGATTCGGATACATTCTTTAAAAATTTGAATTTATTAAAATGGGTTTCTTATGCTTCAATTAGCTAGTCTAATTAGTGCCTTGCGACATGCTAATTAACCGACGCAATGTGTTTCTCGTTGTACATTTTTCAAGCAGCAAAAATATATAAAATCCTGTGTTTCACTCTCTTCAGTCTAACGGGAACTACACGAAGCATTATCCGATAGAATTTCTGGCAAACTTCCTTCTTTCAAAACTAAAGCAATATATCTAACTCGACCCGGAAATAGTTTGTTGACTGTTCACACGAAGTGTGATACTTTGATTGATTCCAGAACTTGTCATGGCCGCTTGACATGAATTCGTTCTGCAAGTTTTTAGATTACAAATAAAATACAGAAGTATTTCGATGCAATAATTTCAACCAATTTCTACTGTTGATTGTATTCGATTATTGAAAAGGAAACATCATATAGTCGGCTAACTTTATTATTTCATTAGTAAGAAATTACTTTGTAGCCTATACATCAGATCGACTTTGGGCCTAAGCACTCGACTGAAATGGTATGGCAACTATTTTTTTTTATGTTTTGATGACAAATTAGTCACAGGTGCCAGATTGATTGATCTGCAGACGCACTTGAATTGTATTTCCGTACTAAACATATTAGAAACCAAAAAAATGAAATTATTAAATTTTATTTAAGGAATAGATCACAGATGATTATGGCCAACAATTATTAATTATGGCAGGGCAATCAGGTATTTGAGTTTCGCCTAATACTAAGTAACTACTCGCTTGGCTCTAACTTAGTGAGAGGGTTACATATTATGTAGTACAGTAGAACTCCAATTATCCGGACTCCAATTATCCGGATCGCCAATTATCCGGATCAGATTCGAATAAGAACATAGTCAAACGGATGCGCGACTTGGTGGCGCGGAAACGATTTAGGTAGCAAAACAACTGACTCTGCCTGGTATGTTAAAAAAATAATGTTTTTACAGTGATTTAGTGTTGTTTGTAAATATTACGTAATGTAAACACTGTCATTTATATTGTTTTTTTTATAATAAATACCGTAAATGTTCTCTATTGTGGATTGTTTACGTTTTTCTCCTAAAAACGGCCTTTTTTCGAGAAAAATCCAACTATCCGGATTTTTGATTATCCGGTTCGGGTCCGGTCCCAATTAGTCCGGATAATTGGAGTTCTACTGTATGTAAAAAGTAAATGTGTGCGGTCGTAGGACCCCCGTCAGGAAAGAACCTTAACGGCAACATGCACACATAATTTTAATCTTTCGATTGCCGTTTATCATTAGATTGTTTTTTATACAAATATTTACTGTTTCCATACGTTTAATGTTATTATAATAAAGGTGTAGAATTAATTATAACATCAAAGCTAAGATGGTTAACACGGTTAAATGTCCAATCATTGTAAGCACATTCAATAAACATAAAATGTTGGTTCGTCCTTCTAGGCCTAACCTAAAATTATTGTGTGTATGTTAAATTTATTTTACCTGTCTTAACGGCAACATACATACAATCATTTTAGGTTAGGCCTAGACTTAAAATTACTTTCTAGACCTAACCTAAAATTTCAGCGCTTGACGATAATATCTGAACTACGCCGGACGGAACCGATCGTCTCTTAATTTGAATTGATGAACTAAAACACATGTTTCTTGAAACCATAGCAACTAATTTGCTAACGCTTTTTTCGTTACTCGTATTTCAAAATTTGTAATTGCCATAGCAACCAATTAATAACACTTTTTTTTTTGACGCATTTCATTTTCTATTTTTTAACTCCTACTGCAAACCGCGTTAAGGAACTTCGTTCCAATAATACATAAACATCTGTTTTATTCGAAAGATCTACTACATACATTTCTTTCTTCACAGTGTGGTTACTACAATAAACTGGGAAACGGAGTAAAAATTTCTCCACAACAAATAAAAATTATTTTGTAAATGTATAACTCTTCCAAAACATTTACCCAAAGAAACTGATGCTAACCCAGAATTTAAATAAAACAATTGTGCCTCTAATTTAAGTTGTGCCCTCACCTCTTCACTGTCCTGGTGGCTCCGGCAGGCTACAGCCCAAAGATCTCCCACGACTTCTCTTCTCACCCAAGAACTTTTTTCAAAAACCCCCTTTCCAATATTTTCTCCCTATTTACAAAACTCTTGCCCCCATCAGTTTTCCCCGTCTAGTCTCACATTGATGTCAGCCTACTTAAGAACGCAACTCTGCTATTTACATCATTTCTAATTACCTAACTATCTACTCTATATTACTGTAATATTACTTAATTGTACTTGCTTATACAATTCTACTATCGTTAAACATTTATCAACATTGTTTTTGTCTACAAGATTAGTCAACAATTCATTCAAGTGGATATTACATTTTGAAAAAAAACTTGCGTAAGTACATTCATTCCGGAGAAAATCTACTCTGTCACACAAACTTACACAAGGTTATGTTTGGATGGTTCGGAACACGAAAACCAAAAACGGTAACATTTAAAGAACGTCAAATATAAATTCACTTAAATGAATTCAATATTTTTAGCTTCCGTCACCCGGCGAAAATTCCCACACACAAAACTAACGTTGCAATTTGTCAATAAAAATCACATTTCTATTTGTTATTTTCAAATTGAGGATACTGTTATTATTGTTTGTCGTACAATAACAATGTCAATAATGGACAAAAACATTTGCGTTGTTTAATTGGTATCGGTACGAACCAGTGTTAGTTTTTAATTAACTTATCACTAGTATTAAAACTAAATGACAGACAATATTTTTAAATAGGTGACCCCATTCCTCCCTTAACAGTGTTTGTAATTATACTGTAATGTTTGCAAATGTATTTTGAATCTAATCAAACCTATATTTATGCATTTGAATAATTCTCTATCTTCATATCTCGTTAAAGTGTATATACATAAATACCGTAGTAGAAGTATGCATAAATAGAACTTAACCTATCAAAACAATTCAAAAGGAAGGTGCAGTAAGTTGGAGGTGAGAGGGCTAATAATCATACTAGAAAATGGTTGAACAGATTTGCTTAAATCATAGCTAAGAACACTCTCGATAAAGTCACCTTTAAAAAAAAAAAAAAATATCAAAATCGGTTCATCCGTTTCGAAGCTACGATGCCACAAACATTACACAAATACACTCGTTAAACTTATAACACCTCCCTTTTTGCGTCGGGAGATTAAAAATATCCCAGCCGGAGACCAGGTAACCAGTCATATCCCGACAGCTTGGAAGCGAGCCAACTACTGTTTGCTTTAGTTCCGCCCTCATTTCTTCTAACCACAGATATGAAAAGGTACCCGTTCTCTAGCCCAGATTTGCACCTAGGATCGATCAGGAAGATACCAAGCTGTCTACTCGGCTAAGGCTTGCACTAAAAACTGATAAATTAACAACACTTGTTTATTTCACGTTCTCCTCTAAGGTTAACTGTACTCTACAAAGTATTACAAGTGTAAATAAAAACGAAAGTAAGTTGGCTACTTACTAGTGGTATATTTTACCTAAACGTTTATTTTTGGAACTTAAAAATATTCAATTCAAACTAATTACGTGTTTAATAGATATTATTTAGACTTACCCCAAAAAGGGAAACACCAAAACCTTGAAAACTAAACACGCTTAAGTATTACAATACACACAACAGACTTAATCAGCTGTTCAAATAGCCTAAACTTCTATATAGTTATCAATCAGACTTTGGGATGGATGTATTAGTGAGGGATAAGCCCACCGGGTTACACACGCACCCTTTAAGTAAACGAGTGGGTCTGCCAGGGAATGGTTGATAAGGGCATCTGTCAACGTTAGATTAGATAGATCGGGGTAGCGACAAAGTTACCCTCTTAGACTTCATCTGTCACGGGGTGGCTTAAAGGCACCTAGAACGGTCAAAACAGAGGAGGGACTCTTGGGAAATGGATGTCCATTTGGTTTATTAATATTTTCAATAACTTTGGAGAGGACGTGGTTTTCGAGTACACAAATATTGGTATTTTGTGTTTAATTTCTGCCCGTCTCTAGGGAGTGTGTACCAGTTGCTCATGAAACATAAACCAGTTTGATGATAATTCGCATGTACAGGATGTCAACAAATTCCTGTTACGATTGAATATATTTACACGATGAAGATAAAAAACTGCACAGATTAAAATAAAAATTTATTTAAGGTTTTTTTGAAAATAATTGATTAGGTAAATTCTATAAACTTATGTATTCAGTTACGTCGTGTTATCAGTTATACAGTTACCGTCGTACTTCATGATTTTAAAACTTTTGTATTCTTGAGTAGTTTATCCAAATCTTCTTCGGGTAGAAACTCTTTTTTTAAACCCAAACCCATACTATTCACATGCAAATTTACAATCTATACAAATGCCACAATAATTGAAAGATGACTAAAATATTTTTAATTGTACCCAAATGAACTTCAAGGCACCACAATTATATCCTTAAAAGTTCCAAAATATGCTCAAATTCTGTAAAAAGTCCTTAATAATGCTAACAAATTATACAAAGGCATCAAAGGTTCACTTTATGTACTAAAGTATCATTAAATGCATCAAAACTCATTTTAATGATGAAAATTAACTATAATTCACTTAAGTGTTTACTTAAATGTGCCAAAATGTACTGATGGTGCCAATACGAACTTTAAAATGGCAAAAACCCTTAAATTCGCCCTTAAAAAAATGAGGGTGCCAACAATTTACTAAAGTGCCAAAATATCAAAAAAATTGCCAAAATGTCGTCAATGGCGTCAAATGAACTCTAAAATGTGTACTTCAAAATACCAAAATGCCTGATGATGCCAATAGAAGGATAAAAGTTCCAAAGATTCACTAAAAAGTGCAAACTTGTCCTTAAATGTGTCATAATTGTCTAAACATATAAAAAATATATTGAATTTTACCTAAACATTATTTACAATTCGTAAAACAATTTAAAGGCACCAAATATGTCTGCTTAAAAGATCCAAAATATACCTGAAAAAACGTTCAAATAACTTTAATGGTGCCAAATAGAAGATAAAGGATACCAAAAAGTCACTCAAGTGTGCCACAATGTCCCTAAGTTCGCCAAAAGGAATTTTAATTCACAAACGTATGTACCTGATGATGTCAAGATGAACTTTAAAATGTAGAATTACTCTTAGTGAAGCCAAAATTAATACAGAAATTAAAAAACGCACTTAAAAATTGTCAAAATGTTCGCAAAGGCGTAGAAACGCTTTTAACGATGCAAAAAAAAGAAAAGAAAGATGCCTAAGGTTGCAAAAAAAAAAGAAAAGAAAGATGCCTAAGGTTCACTCAAGTGTGCCAAAATATCCTTGATTTTTCAAAATTCCCTCTGTGTTGCCAAATTATCTCTAAGGCTCGAAAGATGATTACTTAAAAGTGGCTAATGCCCTTAATTGACTCAAAATGCCAAAATAGAAGGCCAAAATGGCCCAAAATGAAGATAAAGTTACTCAGAACAACTAGTGTGGAAAAATACTCTTTTAAATTTGTCAAAACGCAGGATAATTGTTTCGAGTGTTATTATAAAAGAAATATAGTGAAAGAGTTAATTATATTTTTTACTAGGGGGTACCATTGCGTGCTCCGCACGCCAACCCCGTTGGAACCTTCTATTCACATAATCATGTTATGATTTCTTTATAATAAAGGGGTAGGATTAATAATAACCCCAAAGCTAAGATGGTAAATAATGTTAAATGTTTAAATCAAATTAATTCGTATATTTTATAACAGTAGTTATAATAAAGGTTAAAAAAAAAACCGGCAAGGTTCTAACTTAAAAGTTAGAAATACAAATAATTTCTTCAAAGTTTGAAATCATATGTTAATGGAAATATCGGAGCAAACAGCTGTTTTATCTGTTATTTTACTCAATTAGTTGCTATGATAATGAATGTAAATAGATTATAGAAATGTGTGTTGGTTCATCAGTCTAGGCCTAAGAATTTTTTCCCATAAATTTACCAATATTTAAACAAACATTGTTTTTATCAAAATGAAGTATAGCCTATGTTACTCAAGAGAGATTGTAGCTTTTTATTAGTAACGCTATTTTTTCAATCGTTTCTGTACTTCCATAGATTACCCCCTACATGCATACAAACAAACAAGTTTTACCTCTTTATAATATCGGTATAGATTAATGTTTTGTTTGTAATGTTGTACTACAAACATACAAAGCGAATCTAGTTGATCCGTTTAGCATTTGTCCTTAACGTTCTCTTTGGATTATAATTAACCTTACTGCATTACGGTCGTACACAAAGAACCTTTAATGTTAAGACAAAAAGCGACCTCGTTTCGCTGAATAATTGAATTTAAGGTTTTACCTAACCCGAAGCTACACCCGCAGTGACTTTGTGGTTTTGCGGTCGGTTTGAGCACGCTAATGAATTCGATGTTCATACTGAATGCTGTCAAATTGAAACCCTTTTACCTGCAGGTCGGTTCAAAATCAAAATACAGTGTGCGCCTGGAAAAATTTTAAAAACTTCGGGAGCTGTTTCCTCTTGAAGAAATGAAAACGTTTGTATGAAAGTATGTCCGGAAATGCATTCTTTATCAGATATCCTTCATTTTGACCGATTCACTAAATATTTTCTGTCAAGACGGAAATTTAGCATAACTAATAATAATAATACAAAAATTTTAATTGTGTGCGTAAGGCAACACGGGAATGCGTAACCTTTTTAAAACAACTTACGAAATGAGGAAGCACAATGACCATTTCTGAGGTATTACCAATAATTAAACTAATTTAACACAACTTAAAATCAGTCTAGGCCTAACCTAAAATTATTAAAGACTAGTGGACCCAGCAATGCTTCGCTATTGCTTGATTTAATTTAAAGGGTAGTTATTCCATTTCAGTACATTGACTTAAGTAATCGAATTGCAAAATGGTTTTTATGCCACTTAAGAGTATACTACACAAATTTAGATTTATAGTTTGTAAATCTTTATAGATAATACAGTAAACCTTTTGCCTAATCTAAAAAAACTTATAGTTAGTTGTGAAGAATTGTAAAAAAACTGATTCTAAATTAGCCCAATTGGTTGCAAATAAATGTGTTTTGGTTCATTGTAGGCCTAATCTGAAATTATGTTAAGTTTTTTATCCAACTCAGCTGTTTTATAAATATTATGTAACAACCAATGTTTGAATTGAATTAAAATATAGTAAGCATTTTTGGTTTATTTTTATTTTTGTGTGCTTTAAGTTGGCCAATCTAACCTGAAAAAGCTGTTGGTTTTGAAGAATAATAAACTGATTATAAATGTTAAGTAAAGTTGCTATGGTAATGAGTGCAAACAAACATGTGTTACTAAGCATTTTATTAGAACATCTGTTTTCGAGAGTTATACAAAAGTCTTCGTGAGTCTTGAGTAGATACAAAAGAGGCTGTTTAGTTTTTTTCCAAATTTGAAACTTTTTCAGGATACTTTTCAAAATTTTCTTTATGTGTAAACCTAGTTCGGACTATTACAAACATTTAAAAAAAAAAATAGCCAAATTGGTCCAGCCGTTCTCATGTGACGCGCTTACAAAGGAACAGCAATTCATTTTTATTATATAGATTATACATTCGAATCAACTGTTATATCTGTTATTTTATTTATTGGGTTGCTATGGTAATGATTGTAAATACATTCAAGAAACATGTGTTGGTTCATCAGTCTAGGCCTAACCTAAAATTAGTTTGTGTGTTAATTTAAATTTTGTGTAAGTCTGGTGGATTATTATATAAAATTATTGGCTTTCTGCACTTCTTTATCATTTAAACTTGAACTGTGCCAAATTTCTTTCTCCTCCGTCCGCGTAATTTTTACGGCGTCAGCTTTAGATCGTGACGGAACAGAGAAAATGCGTGACGGTAAAATCCAATTCACCGCCAGCAAACATATCGCAGCGGTGCGCCTATATAAGTTTACTTCAAAATTCTTTTGAAAAAATTAACCAACTTACTCAAACAAACCGCTCAAATATGTCGGCCACTTAAAATTGTAAAATCCAATTGATATGCAAACTTTGGCTACGTACAAACTGCCCCACTTTTTTTGGGTCATTTCTAATATACAAACTGC
>JAGFPH010006828.1:33310-49976 GCA_018207615.1 Philaenus spumarius
GCAGTTTGTATATTAGAAATGACCCAAAAAAAGTGGGGCAGTTTGTATGTGGCCCAAACTTTCTAGGGACTTTTAATTACCTGCCGAATATTGTTAATGGTGAAATAATCGAACGGAAAGCCGAAGAGTCGCGAACATTAGTCACCACAAAATTTATGGTAATAACGCATTTATGGTAAAATTTATGGTAAAAGACACTCTTGCTTTAGTGTCTTTCAAACTCAACATTTTATATTCAGGAAGAAACGTAGCAAATGTTGTATCTTGGTCCATAATATCGAATTTTTTATTCGTAGCAAACAACCCGGTTATCTTTCAAGTTACAGACAGGATGAAAAGATGGAACGCTTTTTCGAGACTTCGGCTCGAGATTTTTTTAAATACTCAAAAATTTGACTTTTTTGTCACGCTCGTCACGCTGTAGAAAGCTCAAAAGCTTTTCAACTCTCCGCAATAAAATTACGAAGATTTTGGCGCCACCAGAAATTTTCTACGACGTCTGTGAGTGCGTATAACGTGCCCACAGACAGGCGCATGGACACAAAATTTGTTGTTGCTTTATCGTGTTCAGAGATTTCGAAAACGTCAAGAAAAGTCATAAAGAGTGGCGGTAATTTTTTTTAAATTTTCGCAAGATTTCAATACTTCGGAACTTTACTGCGAGCCAAAGTAAAATAATAAACCAACCGTTACGTTTGTCATTAAAAAAGGACATATTTTCATGAAATGTTTTGTTTTGTAAAGGTAGTAGTTTTCGAGATATTTTACATTAAACATTTTTAACGGCCGCCAATTTGAAAATATGTGAAAAAGTTTTTTTTGAACATGGGTAAAGGATGTTATACTAAATATGTATCCACAATTTGCGTTCAAGATATTTTTTGCATTCAAAGATATTAATTACTTTGTAAAACAATGTGTGCGGTAGTTGGACCTACAGGAACGAAGTTCATCACGCCTTTTCTTCAAATCCTAATGTAATTTAAATTTACGTTAGGCCTAAACTGATGAACCAACATTTTATTTTTATTGAATGTATTTACAATGAATGAAAATTTAACCGTGTTTGCCATCTTAGCTTTGAGGTTATAATTAATTCTACACCTTTATTACAATAACATTAAACGTATGGAAACAGTATTACTTTTATCAAAATATAAAAATTATATAAACTTCATTTTCTAAGTTTGTATTACACGTACTTTCCATTTCTTGACTCTACATTACAAAATTGCAATAGTCAGATAATTTAACTAACTTTTAATTGTTAATAATTATCTCTTCACGATAATATCAGAACTACGCCGGACGGAACCGAACGTCTAACTTAAATTTATGTAAATAAATAACTAATGAGCTTGACTTGTGAGAAAGTAACTTAGATAAAATAAAATCTGAACAGAAAATCTCACAATAATTACGTTTACTAACCTCAAACGCGTTTCAACGACAATGTCGCCATCCTCAGTGATGCACGGGCTACAGTAACCAAACTATAACTGATCTAACAGTGTGACAACGCACCGTATAAATACCTAACCAGAAGGGGCGTACCCTACAGGGGGCGTATCCTAAACCTATGCTAAGGCGTTAACCACCGCCTACCGTTTATCAAATATCTTAACAATATAACTTAAATAAGATTGCTAAACTAATATAAATATTTAACAAAACATAGCATTATTACATTAATAAAGAATTCTGTAAAGGACCTAATTCATTATTCACAATTATGTTATGGTATTTGTTAATATAAAAAGTTTCCCAAGCGTCCAATGTGTTGGGTTTAGTTACATGTTTTAACAGTTTAGAATTTTCTATTTTAAAATGATGATTTTCATCTAAACAATGCTTAGCCATAGCAGATTTATCAGGCCTATTATATTTTAAATGAGAAAAGTGTTCTTTACCTCGTATCTTCATGCTTCTTATGGTTTGACCTATATACTTTTTAGGACACATTTCGCAGTTAATACAGTAAATTCCGGATTTGCCGTGTTCTTGAATTTTGTCTTTAGGATTACCCAGCATCTTACCAAGATTATTATCAGCCGTCAAAGCCGAAACACTTGTTTCTTTAATATATTTACACTCATTACCATAGCAACCAATTCGATAACGGTTTTTCGTAACGCGTTACATTTTCTATTTGTCAACTCCTAGCGCAAGCCGCGTGAAGGAACTCTGTTCCAAAAAAACGAAATAGTGAATAACTGGAAAACGAAGCATTTCCGAACCTAGCTTTATATGAACTTTTCTTCTTTATTGTAATTAGTAGAACATGTCCTGATAGAGTCTCAGTTTCTTCCTGAATCACCCTGTGTAAATGGAGGTAGTACATTTATATAATTAAAGAAGATTTATGAATATGTATTTATTTTATATATTCGTACAATATATAAATGCAACAATATATAGCCCTAATAATAATCCGAACAAACAAATGAACCGTACCCCGAGGTTATAAACCTGTTAGGGGACTTATTAATTAACTAATTATTACTAAATCCATGCATTCTACATAAAACACAAATAAAATAAAAAATACATTACGAAGTTAATTTGCACAGGCTTAAAGTAGATAAACCGCCGCCAACAGCAGGACTCTGCGCCAACAGAGCCAAACAAAACAAACAATTTATTTACAAGAGGTAACAAAATTATAAAAGCGACATTCCTATTATAATTACTTCAAACAACATATTCAAAACAATACGAGTTATTAAATTAAATTTCCTTAAAAACTAACCTAATTCCTAACCTATTTTTAAACTAAACTAGGGGGCTTTGCCCCCTGCTCGCTACGCTCGCCAACCCCCCCACCCCACCTCCGATCTCCGGGGGTACCCGTTCAACTTTATTTTTTCGACTGGAATTCGACTTCATGAATTTGTGCACCTAGAAGTTATGCAATACGTTTTCGCTACGCAATATACGGCGCCTGGAAGCTATGCAATGCACGTATTTAATGTATTCTTATTACTTTATAATTATGAGAAGAAGAAGTAGAAAAACTTGTTTATATAATAGAGAGATTTATTTTTCTTCTTTCCCCGCTAATTTTTCCAAGCCCATTCCCTTTTCAGTGGTTTCTCTATATAGTAGCTATTCTTATTACTTTATAATTATTATGAGAAGAAGAAGTAGAAAAACTTTTTTATATAAAGCCTGTATTTCACTATCAAAGTTCTTTGTCAAAGATCTTTTATCAAAGATTTTGGGGAAACCGATTTTGATTCCTCAAAATTCATAGTAAAATATTTTGTTTACTTTTGATTATTGGATTACATGTAGGTTTGCTTTAAAACTATGTGAAATTTCATAGCGATACCTTTATCCGTTCTTGATAAAATCAATTGTGACGTACAAACGAGTGAAATTCTGGTTCTTTTTTTATGGTGTAGAACTCTAAAAATAACAATTCGAACGGTGTTTTACTTTATTTAATTATTTCGTAATTTATTAATAACAGGTTTAAATTAATGTTATTAATTGAAGTGAAAACTTCTATAGGCGTACAGCTTTCAAATTAAATAATTGCGGAGATGCGACGGAGCCTTAAAAAAAATTGTTTGCAGGCGGTGAATCGGATTTTACCGTCACGCATTTCCCGTCACACTCTACCATATAATAGTACACATGTGTATACATCAGAGTACATAGTTTACTTGGTAATACCTCTGAAATGGACATTTTGCTTCCTCATTTCGTAAGTTGTGTTATAATAGTTTACTTGGTAATACTTTTGAAATGGACGTTGTGCTTCCTCATTTGATAAATTGTGTTAAAACAGTTTACTTGGTAAAACCGCTGAAATGGACATTGTGCTTCCTCATTTCGTAAATTGTTTTGGAACAGTTTACATGTTAATACATCTGAAATGGACATTGTGCTTCCTCATTTTGTTATTTTCAAACGACTGTTTGTAGAAAAAATTTTTACTACATCCAATTATATAGTTGACCTACAATTTTTTCAATACGTACCTACCCTTTACGGCGTTCCACACAAATTCCAACAGTAGATTAAAATTTTTTAACAAACAATATTGTTTCTACAAACCCCCAGCTAAAAGACGAAATACAAACCCAGACTATCGATCCCGGAGTGTAATTAGGATAAATAATTGCGCCTAGTGACGTCAAGACTGGAGACCAGCTGATGGTGACGCGGAACAAAGGACTTGTGAGGTTAAGGAAACGTTGGCAAGGATCTGAAGAACAGCGGAAGACGAAATCCAATTAGCTGCCTTCTAATGACACCCTCTTGCCTCCCTATATTTCTATTTACCACGAAGATCAGCTGATATTGTTCTTAGTGTATTAACGAGTCATTATGGGGTTTTACAATGACAGCGTATATGTTCGAACCGTTTCTGTTCTCCAACCGTAGCAGACTGGACTAGCGCCTTTAGACTGTCGGCCACTCTGCTTTCCCAGATAAGAACTGGTAGATGTGAAAAATGTTTAAATGGTTTAATATCTCTAGTTCCAATGAAGATAGAAACATGGAAAAAATGGCATTTTGTAAATATGGCATCCTCTATCTATATATAGGGCGAGTGAAAAGTGTGGTGCTGTATACAGGATGTTCAGAAATTACAAATATGTTGATTTTTTTCTTATAAAGCAGTACACATATTTATTTTAATTAAAATTTGGTAACAAATCTATGAAATGTGGGTTTTGAAAATTGTTTAATATCTAGCAGAGATTTCAGGGTTTTAAGTTTTCATGAGATAAGGCTGTTATCTATGATTCTCATCACAAGAGTAAAAGTATTAAAAATTCTGCATATTCGGCAAAATTGTATGGTTAGTAAAAAAATTAGTTTAAAGTCGAAATTTTAATCTCCATTAATAAAAACAGTAAACTTTAAACAAAGAAAACCCTTTTAAAATAATGTAAACACTTTTATGAAAGTTGCTTTCGATTTATTTTTGCTTTATTAGCCTTTAAACGTGGTAGTTAAACTACTGCCTGCGTGGGTGTGTTAGTAAAAGAGGATAAAATGGTGGAAACAAAGCAAACAGTGTTTGGCTCGTAGCCAAGTTGAAAATATATACAAGTTAATTGATCTGCGGCTTGTGTTTTGGCGTGGATTTTGTAGATCTAAACGCGTAGACTACGGTGTACGCCATGGTGCGTTGAAGGATTTAGGTTACTAGCGTCTGAGGGGCAAAAATAGGGAAAATACCCCTATGCAATAAATATAAATTACCACTAACTTTCTACAAGCTGGAGAGCTGAAATTTGTAGCATAATATTCGTAGGTGATATTTACAAAAAAGGTAAGCTGTTTGGATTTCTATTATTTGAGCAGAGAGGGGAAATGTGATAACTAGCATTAAAAATAAAATAATAATTCATACATTTGCTACGAAACTAGACACCCTAAACTTACCACATATTAATCATAAGTTATTATAGGAAAGAAAAATCAATCGCATCTTGAATATTTGCATCTAAATAGTAAAAATTTCCCTAGCCAAAATTTTAGGTAACATAACTCTTAGTCCCTTATTACACTTGGCCGCCAGGCGGCGCAACCAGCTGGGCCACCGGTGACCCTGTTGGCGACGCGTTCAGGGCAACCGGTGACGCAGCCAATCACTCTTTGTTCTGTCCTACGGTAGTTCAATAGTTCTCGCCAACCGAGCAGTCTGTTTTCCTCGCACTCTTTTCTGCGAAATGTTTTATTTACGCGAATTGTGTACCTCAGTATACTGAACTGCATTGTCACTGTGGAAAGGCGTGAAAGTGTAGACAACACAAAAGACGAGTGACACAAGTTATTGGACACAAAAGTTAATACCGAATATTTCATTTGTGCAGTTGAACAACAATTATATAAAACAAGGGAATTTTATAAAAATAACGGTACCAGAAACTGGCACATACTTTCTCACAAACATATTTAAATTATTATACATAATAATGCATTGCGTGCTTCGCACTCCAACCCCGGTATTGGGAGTATTTTCAACACAAAGAGCATTACGTGCTTCGCACGGCAATTTTAAATCTATGTGCTATGGACGCATATGTGCGTCCACTTTAAAATATTAGTGATTATTACATAGAAAGGTTCAAAAATAAAAAATAAAGAAATTTCTACTCAATTAATCAGTAAATATAAAAAAGAAAAAGGAAATAAGAAATTTGTGTATCAGTGACCCTGTTATAGTAGGAGAGTAACTAATACATATTTGTACAAAGCTTGTGAGAAAACTATCCGATCGATTTCGAAAAAATTTGCACCAAACATGTCAATTAGGCCTGTATAAATGAATGAAAAAGGTTTTAAAATTTTTTGAAAAACAAACCCCTTTTTGGCAAAAAAACCCAAAAATCGCTTATTATTATTAGCTAAACGAGAACTTTTAGAAAGATGCTGATTTTTGCATATGGTAGGGTACCTTGAGGGCTACAAATAAGCCAAATTTGATCAAAACACTTAGAGTTAAAAAAGTAATAACTTATTTTTTGGGGGTTTTTCGGCCAAAAAGTTGTTTTTCAAAAAATTTCAAAACCTTTTTTCTTGCGCCTATCAGGCCTAATTGACATGTTTGGTGCAAATTTGTTCGAAATCGATCGGATAGTTTTCCCTCTAGCTTTGTGTACATACATACAGACATTTTGTAAAAACCACTTTTTGAACTCGGGGGGGTCCCAAAACGGATATTTCCACAAAAATCTCAACTTCGATTTTTTTGCGATCACTATACTTTCTCTGTACTATAGTCGAGTGAGAGAGTAGGAGGTAAAAAAGTTATCATTTTTTAAAACAGCGGACGTTTAACACTTTCGCTGCACGCGAGAAAACTTGCCCCACCTGTACTACGGGTACATTTTGTTTCATTTAATTTAGCTGTTACTAATTTTTACTTTCTCTACACCTATAAAATAATCCCGTGACTTTAACTAATTTGTTTTTGAGTATTTGTTTGAAGAAGTCGTATGACTTGATCCGCAATAGCGAATGTCCTGGTTATACTTAACCGTCATAACACGATGTTTAAGCTGACTCTCCATCACTTACAGGCTATTTAAACTACTTGTAAAGAAGAATTATTACGTTACTTGTTGGGATTCTGTAGCCTACTTTTATCCATAAACAAATTCAATAACTTGAGGTATTTTGAACATATTTAATCAATTTATTTTTAAACATAGCTGTAGAAATTAAAAATAATAAATAATCAAGTTCAGAATATGTGTAAATTTATTTTTATTTTCATCAATAAATTGCTGCCGAGAAATAAATTATCACGCCAACATTCTTTATTTATACAGAACAATTACATAAATTGCATAACTTAACGTGGTGGCCAAACCGAGTGGTGGCGGGACTGGCAGCGCCGCCTTGCCGCCCAGTGTATCAACTCGGTATTATACAATGCCCCGCTACAACACCCGCCACCCGTGGCTGCCGACGTGGTTGCAGGGTAGGGCAGGCAGTTTAGCTAATATGTGGCGACGCCACCGGCTGCCCTAATGTAATAAGGCTACATAACAATCAATGCCCTATGACGAGCAAGCGTCACTAGTGTAGCGGCTGGCTGCTCCGCCTGGCGGCATAGTGCCATTAGGGGCTTACTGGCCCGTAGCTGATCATGTATGTAGAACCATTGTATTTGGATAACCTAATAGAACTCCGATCCAATGCAATATTTCGTTCCACTGGAAATTCGACGATAGTGGCGCTATCTATTGGGAAAACGACGGAAGTTGTGTGAAACACCAATGCTACCAATGATTTCTCCCTAGCGCTACCTCGCGGCGCGATCATGCACTATTTTCCCGACAACCTAATTTTCGCCACACTGCTGCCGTATGGATGCAAGATCTATTTATTATTCATGATCTATGGTAGAACTAAGTGGGAAACGAATATCGATTGGGACGAAACTTCGTTAACGTCTGCCAGGGAACTTACAACACCCGATATTTCTTTCATTCTTATCTGCAAGCGAAGCTACTAGTAAATCCATATAGGTATCCCTGCTGGAAGTAATCTAAAAAGCACGTTTCTGTTTCTTAAACGCAAAATTATTTAAATAACATTAAATTGAAAGTATTAGAGTTCGAAAGGAAAACTATCCTAATTTAATATTCTTTTGGCTTTGCCCTCGCGTATAAATAATTCAAAACAGACCTCTTCACCGAACCGGCGCTATGCAAAATACCATTATTTTTTCATTTATTCATCATTACGAAAATCGTAACGAGTATAAAATAAAAGAATCCCGATGGGCTGCACTTGTGAATATTTATGCAAATTTTTCGACTAACGACTGAGCTTGTCGGCAGCCCTAAGTGTTCTGTAAACATATACAAATATATTCAGTTGTCTAATTTATATTTCAGTACTGTATTAATGATTAACGGAATATTGATTGTTGCTTGAAATAAGGATTGGGGGTCGTTGTGAGATTGACTTAAAACGGGCTTTGAGTATGTAAATTTTATTCTTCAAGACTTTCTGAAGTCCAAAAAATTCTGTAAAACATTATTTTAATGGGGTTTGGTAACTCTTATATTGCCAGTGTTATTTCAGACAAATTCAACGTAGCTTTCTCACTAACCACTGCAACTAAGTTTGTGAATTTTTTGTTATGTAATTATAAAAGGTCTGAATATGGTGTGGAATATTGTATGATGGACTTAGAGTTTTATTAGTGCTAAAAAATGCATACAAAAAGGGGTAAACGTGTTTTATTACTATTTATTTATTTTCTCAGAAATTAGTTTATTAAGATCTAATAGTTCTTTGTGTATCTATGATAGAAGGTTGAGTTTGTCGTGCGAAATAAGTTTATCGAAAGGTTGAGTTTGTCGTGCGAAATAAGTTTATCGAGTGTGACAAATTAAACTTTGCACCCGTGGTACACACAAAATTTTTCCTACAGCTACATTTTAAATTAGTGTTTTAGTTTTTAAAAGTTCTGTTTTTCAGAGGTTAGTTCCATAACAATAAAAATGTTCAAAACATAGACTACTTAAGCTGTTTATTTTGCGTACAGTGCGCAAAGTGTAGCTAGAGTGCGCAAAGTAAACAGCTGGAGTGCCAAAGTGTTACTTTACCACGTTTAGTTTTGCCACTGATGTGGAAAACTCACTTTATTAAACAGCTGTAGGAAAAACAAATTTACCCGTCGTTTGACTACGTTCTGCGTGTTTATTACGCGTTTAGAAACCTATGTTTCATCATCGGTTATATTAAAAACTGAGTCGATCGACAGTTCTGTAAAACAGACGTCAACCCAATGCAATACGTCACAGTTGTGTGTTATGTGTTGTGAATTTAATGTTTCTTTTAACATATCTGATGGTGGAACATATGTTTCGAAACGCGAAATAATCACGCTGCATGTAGTCAGACGACGGATAATGGGTAAATTTAGTTAACATATTTTTGAGAGTACAACTGGTAATAGAATTTGAGGTTCCTAGGTTGAACATTTCCAGAAAGAGGTACATACTAGTACTAATACTATACTAATACTTATAAAAAAGTATAATTTGTTGGTTTGTTTGTATGTAGGGGGTAATCTCTAGAACTACTGTACCGATTGAAAAAATTGTTTTACTTATTAAAAGCTTCACTATCCCTGAGAAACGTAGGCTATTCATTTTTATAAACAAATTTTGTACTTCAATATTTGTAAATTTAGTCGGAAAAAATTCTTAGGTTAGGCCTAGACTGATGAAATACTTACCAAATTGAATCAAATAACAGATAAAAAAGCTGTTTGCTCTAATATCTCCATTAACACCTGATTTCTAACTTTGAAGTAACTATTTGCATTTCTAAATTTTAGGTTAGGTTTTTATTAAAGTGTAGACCTGAGCCTTGCTGGATCTTTTAACCTGTAGTATAACTGCTGTTATAAAATAGACGAAATAATTTGATTTGAATATTTAACATTATTTATCAACTTAGCTTTGAGTTATTATTAATTCTACTACTTTATTATAAAAAAAAAAAAAATACATAACATGGTTATCTGTACAGAAGGTACCAACGGGGTTAGCGTGCGGAGCACGCACGTGTTCCCCTTATTGTTTAATAATAAAGTAGTCTTTCAGAAAAATAATTTAAAAAGTTGAACTCATTTTTGGAGAATTAAAGTTAAAATTAAGTGGCTCGGACTTAAATTCCTCATATTTCAGGCAACCTTAGGAATTCTCTTTGAAATATTAACGTATAACTTGCCTTCATATTTATCAAAATTATTTATTTTTATAATGGACATTCGCAGTCTTAAAACGCGTTCCTTCTGCCAATCGTAGGTAGGACCAACCATCTGTCTGTATACTTAGGAACACTCAACATATATTTGTTTATATTTTAAATTTATTAAAAAAAACTTTAACCACTGCGATTTGATACATAATATAAGCTCATATTCTTGAGATAGTGGGGTTCCAGTTTCATGGTTGTAAATTGATTTCTTAGCCCGCTTCACATACAGTTCATGCGGTATGTTATAGCGTGTACATCAAGGCAAAAACGAAATTACGTTAATTATAATTAGTACGTCGATTTAATTATATACGTTTATTTATTTATGATGGTTTATAACAAACAGTTTACAATGACTTATAACGTTCCACATTAATTTAATGTGATCTATTTGCTTGATAGATCACACTTGCATATAGAATGTAAACAATCTAACTAACAGCTGTCATGTTGAACAGCTAGATTGTTAAGCAGATTGTTAATAGATGGCCCTTTTCATTAGGAATCGTGTAAACGAGTTTTTTTATAAGCTTTTTTTAACGAAAACATTAACTTTAAGCTATTTGTTATTTTTCGTCAAGAGTTGGGGAGCATACGCTTTAAAATGATGTTTGAATCATTCATTTTCATGAAGAATTAAGGGAGATGTGGTGTTGCTACAAAAAACACATTTGAGAAATAATATGTATGATGATAATGATTCTTTTAAATAGCAAAAGCCTTTAAAATACCATAACCTATCAAGACTTATAAGACATCATTGCGTAAAATGCTCTCTTCTATACTAATATTATAAAGAGGTAAACATTTTTTGTTTGTTTGTATGTAGGGGGTAATCTCTGAAACTCCTGAACCGATTGAAAAAATACTTTTACTAATAAAAAACTGCACTATCCCTGAGCACATCATAGGCTGTAATTCATTTTGATAAAAACATTTTTTATTTCAATAATTTAGGGGAAAATTCTTAGGTTAGGCCTAGACTGATAAACCAACACATGTATTTACATTTTTTACCATAGCAAAAAATTGAATAAAATATCAAGATGAATCAGCTGTTAGCTCTAATATTTCCATTAATAGCTGATTACAAATTTTGAATTAGAACATTTGTTTTTCTAACTTTTAGGTTAGGTTTTTATTAAAGTGTTGACCTAAGCCTTGCTGGTTCTTTTAATCTTTATTGTGACTGCTGTTATAAAATATAAAAAATAATTTGATTTGAACATTTAACATTATTTACCATCTTAGCTTTGGGGTTGTTATGAATAATACACCTTTATTATAAAGAAAAGATAACATGATTATGTGTACAGAAGGTACCAACGGGGTTGGCGTGCGGAGCACGCAGAGGTTTCCCCTAGTTTAAAATAAAAATAGCGATAATCCGCGCGTAACTAGCACAAAAGAGCGTTTCGAAATTGTGTTTTTTATTCCGTCAATAACAAAGTTTCATCAAAATAGATAACAGTTACGTAATCAACGGCATTTTATTCGTAATTAAAACGTATTCCAACAAAATCAGACAAAAAGATCACCACCTTTTCTGAATTACAGTGCAGAACACCGCTTCAAAACTATTCGAAACAACAAACCTGTAAATAAAGTGCAACACGTATATTTCTATAACGTAACGAGTGCCCTCCCCGCACAACGACTCTAAACAAAATCCACTTTAATAGTTTACACGGCATGTTTTTTTTCTTCTTCCAACGTAAACTAATTAAATTTTATACTGTATTCAACGGGTCGTGTTGAAATAAGTCAAACAAAAGTTGAACGATTTGTTGAGCCTTTAAAAAAACACTACTTGATTTATTTTTTAGTGAAGGAAGTCATTTAGGATGGTTGAAAAGATATTAAAAATTATGTTACTTAGTAGTTTTTTTTAAGGGGGTCCGTCTCCATTAAATCTAATTTTCATATCTGTGGTAATTTTAAAACCTTTTCACTGATAATTCCTTAAACACCATATATATAGTTGGAATATGACAAAAAAATATTTTTGTTTACCTAAATATATGTATATTTTGGGGTCGTTGGTGGTATTATTAAAAGTTTAAATAACTTTTTGTTTTATAAGTTAAAAAAAAAAAAATTTCTTGATCCTTATAATCTACTGTATTTTTAATGGTGTAAAAGCCATTGTAACATAACAAAAAACTATTTTAGGCAACTGTTAGTAAAACTTTTCAAATTTAACCAAATTTATTTAACATCAAGATTATAAAAATTAATAGTATTTGATGGTATATAAGGTTGACTGTACCATTAAAGTAGTACATGGTATAAGGGTGTTGTGGTAAAAATTTCACTAGGCTAGTTCAAAAACATTACATTTTATTCCAAAAAATGTTATAAAAGCTTTGATTTTCGGGAAATTGCTTTCAAAGTCTGCGAACATCCAAAAGTCTTTTTTACCCACTCAAACTCCCCTGCTCCATATGTAACCCCGTCTTACTTTCCCTTCTTATGTAAAAGTGAACTCACTCACTCACTCATTACGATTTCTCAAAAACTGGAACGAAATTTGGTATGTAGCTTCCTCTAGTCGATAGGTGCTCACTAAGAAAGGGTTTAAAAAAATTCGAAATCTTAGGTGGTTTGGGGGTCAAAGTTACTAAATCAAGATTTCTCAAAAACTACTGAACGGATTGGAATGAAATTTGGTATGTATCTTCCGCTGGGGCCATAAGTGCTCACTAAGAAAGGGTTTGAAAAAATTCAAAATTTTAAGGAGGGTTTGGGGGGATCAAAGTTATTGAAAAACGATTTCTTCAAAACTACCGAACGGATTGGAATGAAATTTGGTATGTAGCTTCCTCTCTGGCCATAAGTGTTCATTAAGAAAGGGTTTGAAAAAATTCCAAATTTTAGGGGGGCTTTGGGGAGATCAAAGTTATTAAAAAACGATTTCTTCAAAACTACCGAACGGATTGGAATGAAATTTGGTATGTAGCTTCCTCTAGGGCCATAAGTGTTCACTAAAAAAGAGTTTTAAAAAATTGGAAATTTTAGGGGGGTTTGGGGGGTAAAAATTACTAAATCACGAAATCTCAAAAATTACCGAACAGATTGGAATTAAATTTGGTATATAGCTTCCTCTAGGGCCTTAGGTGCTCACTAAGAAAGGGTTTGAAAAAATTCTAAATTTTAGGAGGAAGCATGATTTCTCCACAATTACCCTTTCCTAAATAGCGTAGTCTATTTTTTTCATGACCACAGTAGGGTACACACGGGTATTTCAACAAACACTTAACAAGGATACAATTATGTTAAAATGAATGAAATTCCAACCACCACGGGCAACGCCGTACGGGTCAGCTAGTCTATATATATATATATATATATATATATATATATATATATATACATAAAACAAATCACTCACACTCACTTACCCAACACGAAATCTCAAAAACTACCGAACGGATTGCAATTAAATTTGGTATGTAGCTTCCTCTAGGGCCGTGGGTGATCGCTAACAAAGGTTTTAAAAAAAATCGAAATTTTAGGGGGGTTTGGGAGGGTCGAAGTTACTAAATCACGATTTCTCCAAAACTACCAAACAGGTTGGAATGAAATTTGGTATGTAGCTTCCTCTATAGCCCTATGTGCTCGCTGAGAAAGGGTTTGGGCTCCTATGTGCTCGAATTATTAGGGGGGTTTGGGTGGGTCAAAGTTACTAAAAATCCCCATAAGAAATACATAATATAATACATTTATTGATGTATTTTTTTGTTAATTCACATTTAACTTTGATTTATCTATCCGTGCGAAGCCGGATCGGGCAGCTAGTAATTTTATATAAATACATTTCTTGTATAATTTATAAGAATAAAATATCTTTTCTTCCAGAATACGAAAAATTAAGAAATACACCACTTTAGTCTTATTGTTTTTGCCGAGGAAAATATGGCCAGATATGCATTGACATTTACATGCATGTTCTTTCTCTAAAGGATAAAGAATCAGAAAATATAACTTTCAGGATTAGTAAAAATATAGCCCTACCTGTTTTAATGGTGGCGGATCCCCTTAACTTTTATCCCGCTGTATTGTGTATTTTTGTTTTGTTTTAGGCTTAAAATAAGTAGTCAATATGTATAAAAATATTAATTGTAAATGGGTTAAGAGTAAGAGAGAGGACTTGATGGGCCTACTATTATATTCTATTCCCCTGAATAGGGTTTTATGGTAAGACAACGAATGTGGTTTTACTTGTCCCCTTTGCTCATGAAAATCTAAACGAATTTTTACAAATGATTCATCTTGAACTAAGTTCGTGTTGTTTAAAATGTTCCAAGCTGTAAGCAACGTCAATCGAAACATGTTTTCAGGAACTCGCTGGAAATCATTTTACCTCAACAATTCCATTTCGTAGTAATTGAATAAAATCTATCTGTTCGTATGTTTTACTTGAAAGGTGTTTTAGTCACGCATGAACGCCGGAAAACACGGATTTCTGACTTAAACTCTATAGTGCAATACGCACTGTACTTTTCCTGAGCAGTTGCCACCTAACTGAACCTTATACATGTACAGCATCCTCAGACTAGGAATGTGTCTGGCCTAATGGGCGTGTCATCCCTTCTATTTCTCACCGAACCTGCCTTGGCGGTACAACTAGGTTCCACGAAAACTAGATTCACAAATAACACTTAACTAAGAAAGTAATGGACTGCGTATCACTTTCTTATAGTTTTACCTACTCCTTTCAGACACACTCCAAGATTGAGGACACTCTACCGGCAAGTAAAACAAAAACAATACTCATCTAGGAAATTTGGCTAAACAGTTATTTCTGATAAAAAAATATCTGTATAATGCAACCACATTGTCCTTTTGTTCTGGACAGTTGCAACGTCATTTTAGTTCAAACGTACACCTTTACTGGCAAGTAAAGACGACTACGAACAAACAAAACAATACTAATCTCCGTTAAAAAATAATACCAATATACTAATTCTCCCACACATATGTTTGATAATCAAACGCGTTTCAACTACAAAGTCTTCTTCTTCAGTGATACATGAGATACAACTGAAAACCTATAACAAATTAACACAACTAATTAGTTATAAGTTTTTAGTTGTATCTCATGTATCACAGAAGATGACAACAATGTCATTGAAACACGTTTAATTATTAAACGCATGTGTATGAGAATTAGTGTGTTGTTATTATTTTTATATAATTCTTTCTCATTCGTCTAGCTCAAAATTGATTAATACTAAACTCTGAAATTTTTTTCAAAACTTTTTGTCAAACTCTTACCTGTTCGTTTCGAAGCAAGGGTGGCAGGTTTAGGACCCCCAAAAGGAGATAATGGTTGAGCTCATCCGCTTCTTCGTTGTCCTAAATTCCACTCTCCAGATCAGCTTTACCAATTTAATGTTTACTAATCCTTTCAGCGATTCTTCACACCCGCCTATATTAGCTCCGAATGTGTGTCTTTCATTTTGTCTGCTGCTATCTACTCTGGCATGGGCACCTTACCTGGTAGTATTTCCCTCAATTTCAGTTCTCCAGCGCTCGATGAGCCAGTGTCGGCCATTTTCAATCCGTCCGTAAATGCTACTACTGTAAATCTTATGGTTACCAACCCTATATGTAAGAATTATTTAGGATGATTGTGTAAAAAACGGTATTGATTTGCCCTCCCATCGAATATAATTATTAACAAAACAGTTTTAGAACTCCGATCATTAAGCTTTCTAAATAAATGGTTTGTAAATAACAAAAAAACCAATAGCTTATAAGTAATATTTTATTGAATAAATACTAAAACGTCAAAAGAAATATAATTAAAAGTAGGTCGATGGGAAGCTTTCAATGAGTGGTTTAAGGTAGGTCGAATGGTAATTAAAAACTGTCGGTTGATAATTGATTCTTGCATTGACGTCTTTCCCTTACTTTATTTTGAATTTGTTTGTACAGCTTAACCCAATACTTTTTAGATAATATCTTACCTTATAATTAAATAAATACCTTATTTATACAACTGCTCGCAGTCCAGTAACGCTGTTAATTAATCGGTGACGACCGTTTCGCCTATTCTAAAAGGCTCAGTTTGCTGCCGCGCACTGATCATAATATTTCGGTCTGGAAGCCTTTGTACGGGTTTCCAATAACTGTATTTTCTGTGCGTAGTGACCCTTCCCTTCCAGCGAACGGCGCGGCGTCCCCACTTGCTAATTTAATTTAAATGCTATAACATAACAAGTTTCGGTTTGACAATGCCTGAATAGAATAGGCGAAACGGTCGTCACCGATTAATTAACAGCGTTTACTGGACTGCGAGCAGTTGTATAAATAAGGTATTTATTTAATTATAAGTATATTATTACCAGTCCATAAGGCAGAACAACAAAAACAGTTATGAATATCTTACCGTTTGCTTTACAGATTACGTTTA